>VNWY01000689.1:0-31948 GCA_009869845.1 Pseudachorutes palmiensis | reverse complement strand
AAGCCAGCTTTTACTCCTCTTCTACTCAAGCCACGTTTTACTCCTTATCTAGTCAATCCACTATTACTCCGCCGTACTCTATCTTCCCTTCTACTCCTGTACTCTAGCTACCCTTTTACTGCTGTACTCTAGCCAACCTTCTACTCCTCTACTCTAGCTACTCTTTTACTCCTATACTCTAGCTCCTTAGCTGTTCGTAGTCATTCAATTTACTACGGATTTTTTCCTTCCGGTTCTGCTGAAGGGCAAGTTCTGTTGGAAATTCAGTTCAAGTACAGCCATACTTAGTCTAGATTATTAATTTAGGAGTCCCTTGAGATTGGATGGACTTGGATCTCTTTAAATCCTGTAGGAGAGGCTACTTAAATGGGAATGGGATTATACTTTTGTGAGATTGCATCTGTTTTTTGCGTATTCCACAGGCCTATTTGATGATGAAAGTCCTTGATAGATTTTGAATCAAAAGCCATTGAGGGATGAAGAGGATTTTAATGTATACGGAGAGGGTGAAATTGCATTTGAGGAGTCTATGGATACTTTCCCTTCAGAGGAGAAAGTCCAAAGTCCATTACTAATGTATGAATGTCTCACCGAAGAATCCTGATTTGGAAAGTGGAGCTGAATGAAGATGGATATTGGGCATGAACCATAAATATTTCAGTAAGGAAGAAAGTCCTTTTGGAGCAGATGAAGATGAAATGAAAGTCTGTCAAGTCTTTGAACAAGTCAAGAAGACCTTCTTCGTAATGGGACTACTCGCCCACTCGCCCAAAACAGAGCACCTCAGATCAGATTCATATTGGATGAAAACTTAATGGATCTCTTTACAAAAATTCTTTTAATGGCCAGGTCCAAGGCCCTGGACTGTGTTTTCTTTTCATCTCCATTTGCTTTCACCTCCTAACGCCCACTGATGTTTCTATTACCACATTTTAGTTTTCTGTGATAGAATTAAGTATCTCTTGAGTCTCTTTAGGAAGGTTACAGTAAGTAATTGGAGAGCCCTTCTATTGAGAGCCTGGTGTTCCCTTCCTCAAACAGGAAATGGGATCTCAGCCTGAATTATGAGGCCCTTTGAACACATTTACTTTCTCTAGTGTCGACTCTTCTTCCTTTTAGTCTTTGAGACTAGAAATGTTTTTAATAATGAAAAATTGAAACGAAGGCAAAGGAGTATTATAGAGGGAGTCCACAATCTGACGAAACAAAACAAGTAGCGAGTGGAGTTTGATTAACATCCTTTAATCTCCTTTTCCTTTCAGAAATTGGAGAAAGTGCGTAAAAGCTGCTTTTCCACGAGCGGTAATGAAGAAATGTATTATTTATAGATTGCCTCTTCCAGTCCAGCCAACACGAAAGGGATTTGCTGCAGTGGCTACTGCATCTCATGAAGATTTGATAGGTGGCTGCTGCGGACGCGGCGTGGGGATGAATTAGGATGCGCTTTGATAACGGTTCCGGAAGGAAAGGGCTCTAGAATCCTGGAAGTAATGGGAACATTAGAATCCCTGTTTTGTTTCAAGGTTTCAACGGTTTTGATCTTCCTGGCCAGTGCGGATCACGTTTCCACCGTGTCCTTTCTCCTCGTTGGTCACCGTAGTTCAAAATAAAAGTGGAAAGTAAATGTAATTTTCTCCAGCTATGATTGGACATTCCTTTATTTGTACTTTTCTACTTTCACTTTGTCTTTGTTGGTTTTTCATCGGAATTGTCTTTCTCGGATTGTTTTCTTTTCTCAGAGCTCACATTTCATTTTCAACTAAAGAGCCTATTTTCCGGAGTTATTTTGGCAGAAATTGAGTTTTGCTTTTGGCTCCTGCTCCACTATTAGTTTAGGAATGAACTCTCCGGGTTATTTGGAAAACCGGAAACTTGGATGTATCTCTTCATTTGTTGTTTTATGGGTGGGGTAAACGAATAAAATTTCCGAGGGTACAATTTTCCGATCATCAACAGAGATAAACGTTGTGGATGATGAATTGCACGACAAGGGGAATTAATATGACCCTTCGTTGGACTATAGAGACAGAATGGAAATGGTTTTGACCCACACGTAGTTTATGCCTTGTGTGGTGACTTATTCTTCCAATTTACTCGTTGCGTAGGCTTCTAATTCCATTGTGTAATATTCCGCGTGAGTCCACAATCTTCGTGTCTGTGATGATTGACAGAAGACTATGCGAATTGACTCGCTAAATAACGCCTTTCCTCTGCCCATCGAGGCTTTACTCTGAGGTCATGTTGAAGAAGATGGAGTCCAATAATCAGCCAGAAATATCTTCTTCCCCCGTGGAACTAAATTGGAATTTTGATTGTGACGGGCCCAGCCTGTGACCGACACATTCCAAAGCTTCTCAAACTGCCAAAGTGTAATTCCCCACTTGACTCAAACGTCTGAACCTCAAATCGCCGCTTCCATCAGGATCTTCTGTGGCAGAGCCCTGGTGTACTCTTGGGTTTGAGAATCGGCATTTTGTGTTTGTGATGACAGCCTAATTCCAATGGGAGGAGGATGAGTAATTAATTGCTCAAATGCTATGGGAGAAATAACATCGACGGTGATCTCCATCGTCGATTGATCATTAAATTAATGATGTGTCAAGTCATTCTACGCAGGCAGGATGTTAAACGGGACTTTTAAGTAACAATTCCAAAGGCCTGTCACAACGTCAACCCAGAACCATCGGAGAAAGTTCATAGCCAAGGTAATTGGGAATCGGATTTTGAAAGCTCTGCGGTTGACCAACATGTGGTTCAGATTCTAATTAAGGTTTGTTTTCATTTGTGGTATAAAATACGTCCCTCCATGTTCAAAATGTTACCTGCCGGTTTGGTGACATTTTCCAAAACGCGTTGTTGAGCCCCCCTACCCCCCTTAATCCCTGTGTAAATATTTATATGGGATTAATGTGTTTGAATTAGGAAGAGAAGCTATTAATTGGAGGCTATTAGGAACTTCTGTTGACTTTTGTCCTCAAGATTAAGATGTAAGAGTCCTCAAGTCCTTTGCCTCCCATGTGTGTTTTATGGTCTTGAGCCTCGTAGGGAAAGTCAGGCTTTAAAATTATCTTCCCGACTGAGTTATTTATTGGAAGGACGTGGGAGATTATTCATCGCTGCTTCAGCGCAAGCAGCGTCTTAAGTTACTTCCTTGTCTGTGTGAGGTCATCCAGAAATTAAGTGGAATTAAGACCAATTTATTAGCCTATGAGACAAACTTTGGTACAGAAGAGTGCCATCGAGGCTCTCTGGGTGGGATCTGGAAATTCGGGAGCATTTCCTCGGGAGAATGGGTTGATCAAAAGGAAATGGCCAATAAAACGGAGTCTTATTTACAGGGATTATAATTCCCAGTGACAGCCTCATCATGTCGCTGTCACTGGAGCCAAAACAAAAAGGAAAGTTGGAGAAATATTGTCCTCCTCCTTCTGTTTTCTTTTTGTAAATGCAGTGACTGGGGGGGGTGGGATGTTTATTTACTCTTGAGAATGTTCTCTCTGATGTTTCAGTTGCTAATCTTTAATCTTTTCCATCTCCATCTGTAACTTTTCCCGTCTTAAAAACATTAGCATTTCAAAGGTTCTTCAAAGGGACGAAAAGGAAATTGGAATTAAATGTAAATTAATCTGAATGACAAACAGGAGGTTCCTTATTCTAATTTAACTCACAAAGGGGCGGGGGAGATGATGGTAATGCCAAATGCTAATCAGTTTAAACACACTTTCATTCAGCACAGGGATCAGAACAGAATCTTGGAATTAAAATTCACCAGTCCACTCTTGTCAAAAGCTTCAAGTGTGCTGCTGTAGTTGGACGCTGGATGAAATTATAAAATCTGGAGTTTCCGGGTGTGATCCACAGCCAGTTTCTCGCTTTCTTCATTCTGAAATTGGTCTAGAGAAGCATTCCTATGTCTCTTGACGTGATTATTGCTGACATATTTTACTGTGGTTGTAAATCTCTTAGCTTAATAAGTTTCTAATGCAAGCAGACACTGTTAATGAGTTATCATGGGTTTTTGGCAATGGCACGAAATGAAATCCTCGTTAGCCTCATTTCTCCTGATTTATGTCGTATCCGAGATTCATCCATTACCAAAAGGACGCCGGTCATTCATAATTTTTGAGACGTTTGCTCATTATGTGGGTTGAATTTGCATACACGCCATTATCCTCCCAAGTGGTTTAAACACAGAGATTCATCGTCATAGCCTTTTAATTGAGGATAGACCCTTGGCATGCATCCCTTTGCATGCTTTGCAGTTCAGAATTTTGCCAAAACAGATTCTGTCTCCAACAGATCCTGATGCGTATAAAATTATCCATAAGAAAGGCTTTAAATTCTTTTAAAATTGAAGAATGATTCCATGCCAGTCAACTTTCCAATAATGGATCATCAAGCAGTCATGAAGGAATGGGCAGTTTTTTTGAGATTTTTTTGGTATGTTGATTACAGTTCGGAATGGCTACTCTTGCGTCCCATTGGCCCTTGCTGAAGGTCTTGACATCCACTATGGACAGGCCATCCGGCAGATCATCACAGAGCCCCACGGGGTGAAGATTGTGACGACAGAAGCCATGAGCGATTCCGTGGAAGCAAAAACACACGAAGGTTAGTTGGCGTTAGTTTTATTTGCTCTTCTTCTGATCTATTGACTTCCAGTCATCACGCGATATGAAACAAAGATAAATCATCATTCAAGTCAACAACTTCTGTTTGCTCTTGTTTCTGCTAACCTGTCTCTTTTTTGAAGACAAAGCTTCAACTTCAACACGAGAAGAGCTTTGTCCATCTTTATCTTGGGGTCAATTTTTAGAAGGATTGAGAGTTGTAATTTTTGTGGAGAATACGAGTAATCGGGATCATTCCTTTGTGAGCGGTGAAAGGTGAATAGAAAGGGGAGAGGCAGAGGGGCTTAAAGCGTTCGTCTCCATTATGAGAACCCCAGAAAAGCCATGAAACTCATTTAGGCAATCCATAACTACGAATCAATGTCTCGTAAAACTCTATTTCCCTTCCTCTAAGCCTGGCTCTTTTCACTTTTCTGCATTTGAGAGACTTTTCCCCACATTTGTGGGGACGAGAAAGTTGGCTTTCTGCTCTTCTGTTCATCATCCATATTTTAGTGCCTGGTTTCTGGAGAGGAGGTTCCGGAATAACCCGGTTTCCATTTCATCTCGTTTCCTCCTCTCCGAATCCTAAATATTATTATCATAATATGCATTACTTTGGCCATTTGGGATGACAGGAACCTCTCAAGCTCAGCTCCAGAGAGAAAGAGGCCAGGCACTAACCCACTTTCCCTTACTACCCATATGCAACACACTTCCGTACTTTACGAGTATTAAAATTAGGAACACTTTATGACTTCCTGATGCTCAAATCCTTTTGTCTCCGACCCCAATTTGCAAAATTCACAATGGGAGAATTCACAATCTTCAAAAACCTACTTTAGCTGTAGTAATGTACGAAATTAACGGCGACGATTTTGGAAATTTTTTTAGCTGACGTTGTCCTCTGCACCCTGCCATTGGGAGTCCTTCGTCACTCTGTCAAGTTCTTCAGTGGCCAGATGATCCCAAGCCAAAACATTAATTTCAGGAGCATTTGTTCAAACAATGTGGTCCAATTCATGCCACCATTGCCAGACTGGAAGGTTATAATCGATTTGTCAAGGGCAAACAAACTTTTTAATGAATTACTCCATTGTCTTTAAAACAGACGGAAGCCGTGATGAGACTTGGATTCGGGAATTTGAACAAAGTTGTTCTCTGTTTTGACCGTGTTTTCTGGGATCAGAGCTGCAATCTGTTTGGACATGTGGGATCAACAACTGCATCTCGGGGCAAGGAACCGTTTTTTATTAATCTGTGAATTACTTGAATGTATAAACAAATTGTGTTTTTTCCAGGCGAGTTGTTCCTTTTCTGGAATTTGTACCGAGCTCCTGTGCTCCTTGCTTTGGTCGCTGGAGACGCTGCTGCTGTCATGGAGGAAGTCTCGGACGATGTCGTCGTTGGGCGTTGCATTGCAGTGCTTAGAGCAATTTTTGGACAAGGCGTGCCACAGGTGAAACTCTAGACATTAAGCTAGGTGAAAATTCCTTTATGTGAATATTTTTCCAGCCTCGTGACACTGTGGTCACTCGATGGAAGAACGACCCATGGGCTCGTGGTTCATATTCCTTTGTAGCAGTTGGAGCGACGGGAAATGACTACGATTTCCTCTCCGCCCCTGTTTCTGGAACTGAAGCGGACTTTAGCCCACCTGTCACTAAGGAAGATGAGCAAGCGCCCGCTGCTGGCAAGAACCGAGTTATCAAAAACCGACTCTACTTTGCAGGTAAAGTGACCAAAAAGTTTTCTTTTGGTTAGACACACACACACGCATTTGGAATTCACCTGACAAAGCGCTCCGGTCTCGGTCTCCTGCTCAAAAGTTTCAAAGTAATTTCCGTTCTTCCGGAAGCCTAACTCAATTATCCAACTTTTAGCTGTCCGGGGGAGCCATCAGTTCCATTGACACTTTGTCAATGACATGATAAACTGCCCGTTCCAAATGCTTTAAGAACAGAGTCATCTCCTTGATGAATTCAAACAGAAGGAGAAGGATCTTTGAGGCTCAAAGTGAGCAGGAAACTTTCCCTGAGCGTAATCTCCTTTTGCTCAAAAACTGGAACCTCCTTAACGGTTCATTAGGCGGCGTCTAATGGGAAGAAACTGATACCGAAAGGCGCTCAAGAGCTTCTCCTAGGGAACAGCGCTTCTAGCAGATTAGATGGAATCAAAACGAACCACCAGCGCTGAGACCTTCGAACCCAAGGAGGGATAAATTTGCGAAGAGTTTTAATGACTTTTTTCGCGAATTGCCACATGCGTCGAGGGATTTACTTTATTCTTCCAGGATCTTGAGCTTTCATTTTGAGCCTTGGCAACAAACTTCCTTTTGAAACTCATCCACTTCAGACAGAAGGAGAGAGTCATATCTCTTTATATCAGTGGAAGAATTGCCCCGTATCTTTCTTTAGTTCTTGTCTTTCAATTCCACACTCACAAAGTATGAAATTAGTTATTTGCAAGGGAGGGGCTGATGCTGACAGTTGTGAGAAGAGCGGTAGAGAGCCGGGGAAAGCAAAGGAGTTGATTGAGTCATCCGGTTCAACTTTCCAATTTAACTCCTTTCGCTTTCTCTCTTGTCATAAAAGGACGTGGGTGGTAGTTTTGTTACCTTTGTGCTAATAGCAGGGGCATCAGTGCACACGGCGAATTCCACTAGCTGCTCAAGCTCTTGCATGATATTACCATTGTGTGCCTGGGAATTCATTTTAGGAGCTTAAGTTCCCTAGAGCACTGCGCTAAATTAGGACCTTCTTTGGCAGAATCTTCAAAGAGAAGGAAAACTTGTTTTCCCAAATTGGACTGAAATTGGATCTTCTTGGCTTGGAAAGCTGAAGCTGTTAACATTTAAAGAGCCATTTTTATTTACCATCGGGAGACTTGGGGAGATGCTAATAAGGGAATTCAGACGCTTTCACGACTTTCCCAGAATGCGAGCAAGGAGGAGCCCAAGACCAGTCCCTTCTCAAAGGAAATCATGGACGTCTCTTTCCTAGAAAATGGAAGTGTTGCGGTTTTTTGGAGAAGGGAAGTGCCCCGGGAGAAAGCCACATGTCCTTCGTCTGAGCAATAGGGAAAGGACTCCAAGGGCCTGACGGGCTTCGTCCTACTTTCTCTTCTAATTAGAATCTCTTGTTTTTTAGCATTTTGGCGTCCATAGAAGTTGAAGTGCTCCGGATTTTGGCATGCGTTCACATTTCTGTCGCTGGCGGATGATTTTTTATGTGCTTCCTGTCGCTGTCGCTTTCTCCCTCGTGGGGTTTCCGTAGTGTGTGGTCTTTTTTGGAAACTCATGTCCTCCCATTGTCTCCTGAATTTGGATGGGGAAGAGATAAAATGACAAGGGGAGCTTAAGAAAAGTCATTTTGATTAACTCTGGGAATAAATTAGAGGCAGAGTCAATCTCCTTTCTCCCGTGAGAGTAAGCTTTTGCGTCTCGTTCGGTCACGACCTTATCTTCAGACTGCTTTCACTCTGGTCTGCCTGGATGTGTCTTGCATGTCTAAAAACCAAATGCCCACTCCCACTTTCTCCCCTGCTGAGCTCCCACGGACTCAGTTTCAGCCCGATGGGAATGAAAGTGAGATGAATTCGCTAGATCAACGGAATGTTTATTTGAATGAGAAGCGGAGGGGAGAGAAAGCCCACTTTTATTCTATTGTTTTTTCATATTTTCTACCCGCAATCACTTTCTTCCTATGCAGGCCATGGACTGAAACGAAAGGGAAAGCTTGTAAGGCATAGTAGGAATTTTGAGCAAAGGAGACACCGCACGGCCATCCTTCTGATTTCATTATCCCAGAGTCGGGAGTTTGGTTCTTTCATCCGAATGAATTTAATTTGATGTCTCTGTCTCCCTCCCTCACTCAGATCCGCTTTAACGTGATGTAACGAAATGTAATGTAATCCAATGAAACCAAGAGGTAATAGATACATTCCTTCCCTTTGTCGCTCCCCAGAATTCAGGAATTCACTAGAATTCGTGAATTAAACTTTTGTTGAAAGCCAACGTTCTGAAACAAACTGGTAGCAAGCAGCGATAGCCATAAATGGCTACGGCTGGGACAAATGTCGCTAAAATTCAGTCCCACATTACAATAATTATTGGGAGCTATTAGAAACTTATACGGTACAGAGTTTTAATGTTATTCTCTTTTCACAGGGGAACATACAATCCGGAACTATCCAGCTACAGTCCATGGAGCTCTTCTGTCAGGATTCAGGGAGGCTGGTCGAATGGCGGATGAATGGCTGGGACGTCCGTATCTTCCGAATCAACATCGTGGAAGTACAGCCTCATCACCTACAAAAGGATAGCGGAGAGTTTTAATTGTAACCTGACTAGGGTTGTTTAGTTTAGATTGACGACCTTGACCCTTCAATTTGTAGGTTTTGGTTCATCACTTTTTAATCGCTGTTGACAGACTCTGAACTCCTGAATTTTCTATTTCAATTAATTTGTGTTTACCAACGACTCAGGTTTAGTATTAGGTCAGGGTTTAGGACTTTTGGTTTTTTATGATATTATGATAAAGCTTCAAAAATTTAAATAGAAATTTATTTATTTAATTTTGTTTTTGCCTAAAATGGAATAAAAATTATGTACATTTAGGGTTTAAGCTGGAACTTGAAGATTTTACACTTGAACAATAACGTTGTGGATTTTTAAAACTTTTAGACACGTCACAAGATCCTTGGCGTTCAAATTGAAGTAGACTTTCTCCACTACGTGCCGTAGGACTTTAGCTGCTTGATTGTTACCTTGTCTTGGAGAAAGCAAAAGTGAAAGTATTTCACAAATGGAGATCGAATGACAAGAATTTGGATTTGAAGTGTTAGATTTTAGTGACTAAAACTGCCATTAATAAACTATTCCTTTTGTGATTGTCTGAAAGTATTGAATTTCACAGATAATATAGCATTTTGGGGGCATTTATGGATCCTAGACTTGTTTATAAGTTGTTAGATTGATGAGGAAAAGGCGTTCCTTGGTTTCCTTTATGAAGGTAATTGGGAGTTATCCTCGGATTATTTACTTTCGACTACTCATCATCATGTCACGTCCAAAAAAGAAAAACCGGATAATCGGTTCTCCCCTTTTTGGCTGGGTTTCATCCCCTGCTCATGTTCTTATTAAATCCAGACTCCAGGACTAAAGGTTCTTGTTGGTTTTATTAATTATCTTCCCGACGCAGGCCCTGACGGAGACTCTCTATAATTAAAAGCACTTCCACCATCATGTGTCCAGTAAATAGCTCTGAGCAGGACATCATCAAATCAAAATCGATTTCAACCCATCCATAGTAGGCTTCTGACCCAGTTTGTTTGGTTTGTTCGACAGGGAAATCGAATCTGAAAGCATGATCAAACTTCCTTTCATCGGGTAGTTTGAGGCAATTACTTTAAGCTTTATTTGAATAATAATGCCCCCACGCTCATGCAAAGGATGATGAAGGAGAGGACGAGGATTTTGGCAGAAAATAAAAATTTGAGATGCCGTCAGCAGCTCCGGTGTGTAATTAACTTGGGGCTTAGACCATTAACTGCTGGAGAAAGGTAGCTAGAGTGGGGTACGTTTATAAGGTAGAAATTCGTGATCCGATTCGTGTATGAATATTCGGAGGAGGGGACTTAAGTCAACAGCCCTCAGTCCTTCCTCCTCAGCATTTCCTCAGTCTTATGTAATTATTATTATCTTCTAATTTACTTTGAATGTAAATAACCCAGAGGGAAAAGAATTGACGTGACTGGAAACTACCTCTGATTACTCAGCGCGATGCCTAAGACTTCAATAATCCGGAGCGAATTCAAAGGAAATTTTAATCCATCATGGTATGGAAATGCCAAGGAAAACATGCAATCTTACCATCATCTTTCACTGCGTGCATTTTTCTAAGAAAAGAAAGCCAATCATGAGAAGATTTTAATAAACTACCTTATTATCATTTCAGATTTCTCGACAGCACAAACGAAATTATCAAATTGAGCTAGTTGAACCGTTTTTAAAAAGTCGAGATTCGACATCAATAATTTTTTTTAAATCATGGTTGTTCACAATTGAAAAATTTTATCAAAATTTACTAGGGTCGTTCGTGGTCGAAAACTTTTGTTATTAGTTTTCCTAAATTAAAGTTTTATATTGTACGAAACGGCGTTTAATCCAACAAGCTTGAGGCTAATGGCGCTTTGTTGTTTTATCATGTTTTTCTAAAATGTAAATTTCGACGATTCTGATTGGCTAATGGATTTGTTGTTACCCGATATCCTCCGGCAACTGTTCCATCATTAGCATCATGCTGGAAATAAGTCCATGAAGCTTGAATTAAAATCAGAATCTTCCATTAGAAGAGCGATATGAGCTAATTAAACCAAATCCAAACATCCTCCTTTGTTTTCCTTTCTGGAAAAATTAGTTCCCGTATTTTTGTGCACTCTGTTCTTGTTATTTTATTGAAGGCAAAGGGCACGGACAAAACCCCCACGTAGATTATTTCTGTGAAGTCGAAAGCACACTAACGAGACTCAGAGTTTAATTAAGTCTGAAACAACGTTCCCTTTGTTTATTGTTATTTCGACCTTCTTGGTAAAAATTCTGTGAAGTGGGTAGGGGTCTCAAGGGTCCCCTCACCTGGAGCCTTGTGTCAAGGTGTTTGCCTCCTGTAAAGTCGCCTTGTAAGATGATGAAGAACATCGTCGGCTGTCATCTATGAGGCCTCATACCTTCCTTAAAATGGGAAAATTAAAATGAATTATGAAAATCCAAGGGAGTTTCTGGAGGCCCATCATCGGATTCTCAGGGCTCTAATTCACCTCTAGCCTCATGGAGGAGTGGCTCTGTTTATTTTTCCCATCCGTATCTTTACTAACCAGAAGGTTAACAAGAATTTTTAAAAATGTCTTCACGCAGATAGGAAAAAATATGAAAGGAAAAAGGAGAGAATTAAACAAGATTTAATGCAGCTCGTGTAATTTAAACGAGACGTGGAAAATCGCTTTCTGATTCTTTTTTATACCCTAAACATGAGAACTCCCTTCAGGAATTTGGTTGCAGAGGATTCATTCATACGAATTAAAAAGGGATTCTTGAATTTTGAAAAATGGAGTCGGATTTAATGTCTAAAAATTATTTCAATGCGCTCCTACACCAGCAGATCTTTTTGACCAACTTTCTTACTTCGTATTTTATAAACTTTTTCAAATGACGTTTTAGTCAATCGTTTTCATAAAAATTCTAAAATATCGATTTTCAACAATGCATTTTACTTTTATACTGTAAAAATTCAATGCAGGACAGAGCAGCAATTGGCAATGGAGCTTCGTGAGGGAGAAGTCGCTGCAAGAATGAAGCATTGTTGAAGCCATCTGTAATTTTTATTGACGCAACAATGGGATTCTGGAGGTCCTGAGGTTCTCGAACAATATTCATCCCTTCTCCCTATCCTTGTTCGTTCACTCGATTACGCACAGAGTGTATTGCCTGTCTCTTTTCCCGGTTCAAACCCCCTCGTCCATATTTTGATTCCAATTTGTAAATTCTTATCCCCTTAGAGAATTTCTCCCTATCCCTATTCGTTCACTCGATTACGCACAGAGTGTATTGCCTGTCTCTTTTCCCGGTTCAAACCCCCTCGTCCATATTTTGATTCCAATTTGTAAATTCTTATCCCCTTAGAGAAAGCTTTGAATAAGCTCCAATCTAAGTGACTTTGACACTTATCTGGTTTGTCGACTTGCAGGACTTGCAGGACTGTTTTTTCGGTTCCTTGATTGACAAAACAGAGAGGAGAAAGTACAAAGAAAGGGATAACTTTCTTCACTTCTCCAAAGCGTACTTATCATTTTGATGAATACCGGAGAAACGGAGGTTTGTGTGGGAAGCTAAATTTCGGCAGATTGCCAACCAAGTGTGACTTGACTTTATATAGAGATTTATGAGGTCAGCCAAAGCTGAGGGGTTTGCACTTTGAGAACAAGAAAATGACAGGAGTGGTCTGCGAAAACGAACTGGAGGAAGACCAACTCGGATGAAGATGAACTGCCCGGAAATGAAGAAATTCAGACTCTGGTTCCCTTCATCCGTTTCTTTATCTCTGTTCAACCTTCGTCCTTTTACGTGACCTCCACACGTCTAATAAAATGGCAAAAATCCGCAAATCATTTCATGAACGGGTCTCGCTTACTGGGCGTAGGCGGCTATAGTGGAGGCGGACAATGGGCTATCGTGAAAGCCCCAACTTTCTCCACCACCAAGTCTTCTTATCATCCCAAATTAATTTTTGGTGTGTGGCATTCCTAATTCAATTCCGTCTCCTTTCTTCTTTCTCTTCATTTAATTTAATAGCTGGTGGAAATTAGGACTCACGAGTCTTCCTCATAACAATAAAACTCTCTCCATTTGCATATCTTCACTGCCATGCAAAATTCTTAGCATCAAAGGAGGAAGTACGAAAGGATTCTTATATTTTTCGTCATTTTCGTTGTGCTGTTATTCACCGTTCATTTCTGACTTTGGTTTACCTGAGTTTGCGATGCTGACGCTTCACAAATCCTCGCATTTTTATTGCCGGTGGGTTTGCTGATTTGACAAATTTGAATCCTCGTAAATCATGTAGATTTCGTTCAGTTGGTGTTAGACTTCATATCCTTCCTGTAATGCTGAAAATTAAGCGAAGATTTATGATTGGTTGTGCCCTGTTGCTCTCTTGGCAGATTCAGCCGTATTATCTTGGAAATCCAAATCCCTGTGAAGGAATGAGGATGACGTGGACGAAGAGAAAGGATCACCAGTGGAGGAATAAATAGCAAAGATGAAGGAAGATGAAAAGTATGAGAGATGGATGGAGGTGGTTTACTTTTTTGCGAAAATAACCGATTCGGTTGAAAACTGGAGGAGAAAGTATGGTTGAAAATATCTCTCGCCTTGGTTTTTTCGGTGGTTGAATTCACAAGGACCCACCGGAGATCTAGTCGTTTTGGTTCTTTGGCCTCAAACGTCCTATCCCTCCTCTTGCCTTTTAAAATGAATCCAATAAAGACCTGATCCAGAGAAGCACAGTGCGGCCGGAACAACAGAAGGAAAATCGGAAGAGTCATAAAAGCGAAGCCTCGCCCTAGTTCTTTGAATCCCTGAATGCAACAGATCATAAATTATGTTTCATTTCATATTTCATACCAAGGCTCTCCTATCACAAGGAGGAAAGGAAAGCTCCACTTTCCATTTAGAAAGACAAAGTGTTCCCGAACGCTCAGAGACGGAGATGAAGTCCATTTTCTTTCTCTTTTCCAAATGCTCACTTTCTCCCAACTTTCTCTTTAGTAAGTTTCGGTTGGGAAATCATGTGAGAGTATAGACCTACATTTGCTTCAACTGACAATGAATTTAAGGGCGGTAGACGGAGATTAGGCGTTTTTCTCATTTACTACTCTCGGCTCCAGAGCTTCAACGAGTGGGGCTTTGGTAAAGTAATTCTGCCTTGTTTCCTCTGGATTAAATTGATGGTAAACCAAATCAGACGACGAAGGGGAAACAGAACCAATCAAAACAAGCAATTTTTCAGAGCTTGGGTTGAAGTTGAAGGCGTGGATGGAGAAAGACTTTTTCGGTGAAAACAAAGTCCCTGCACTGGGTTGGTGAAAATGAGTCTCAAGGGAGTCACATCGGATACCACCAACCAAAGTCATCATCCCCTCACTACACACACAACTCAACAATCCACTGAGCTTCCTTGTCACAATAGAAATGGATTAAGGAATTACATTCAACTGGATCTTTCGTACACACGTGACTTTAGAAAAAGTCTAAAAATCAAATAGCCCTTGCTATATCCATGGCCGCAGTTCTTCATCTTTCAAAGGGTGGGAGACAACGGGGTTTTGATGGAAGGAAAACTACGTAGCGTTTTAGTAAATCATCCTTATCTAATTCCATTGACCAGAACCGAGAAATTGGTAACATGCATCTTTTTATTACCGTCGTGGGAAAACTTTCGGTCACCAAAAGGGAAGGACTCATTGCTTCCCTACAGAGTGCAATAAGGCCTCAGAGACCCTGAGATATAATGAAATTGAAGGCCACCCCATCTCACAACGAATAAATCACAAGCGTCATGGTTTATCATTGAGTTAGTCACGGAGTTTCCAAAAATTGAACTTTATTTCAGCTTTTTATGTATCAAATGAAATTCTTGAGAATTGCTATGCATTCCACTTGGTATCTCTTCTGTATAGGACGTACAAAGACACAAATTCCCTGTTCCAGGATAAAGCTATTCTAAGCAATTCTGCCAACGTGTTTACTCGCACTTTACTTTCCGAATGTAAATTCTGTTCATTGATGTGTGAGCAGTGTGTAGTGAAGAAGTACTTTAAGGACAAAAGGTGATAAAGGGAGATGATCATTAGGAGAGAGAAGGATTGCTTCAAATGCTCTGAAGTGAAAGTGGAGAAAACCAAAGAACTTTCTCCCTTGCCCAGAAGAAGATGAGTTTTCAGTACCTTGTGTGTGCATTGGTGCTCAGGAGAGCAGGAAAAATGATGTCATAGAAAGTAGTCATAAGTGATGAAAAATGAGGCCATTTTGATGTAGAGAGTCGATAGCCCTTAAGGTAAAGGAACCATAATAGAAAGGACTTTCTCCTCTAGGGAATTTTACTGTACAGGGTGACAAGAAATGATCAGCGAGAATTCATCCGGTGTTTGTGCCGGGCCATTACCATTTTTATCCCTTGCCCTTTCTCTCCTGTCATCCTTTGCTGCATCTGTTGTGGCGAAAACAACACGGAACTGGTGAAATCCAATTTGAAAAAAACACAATTCGTAAATGAAATATTGGATTTTAATTCTAAGTTTCGAAAACTCATGGCCCATGTTTTGAATCTTTCACTGTAGAAATGCAAGGTTTTGGCACAACTCAATTTGCCACTTGTGCTTGTGCTCCCACTTAATTTTGCATTTATTCTTTCACTCCCAGCCTCCCTCTGAAATTTAATTTGATTCATTACTCATTCATTTATTCTCAGAAGAAGTTTTGTTTTCTTGCAGAAGTGGCGAAAACAGAAAAATCCTCGACTTTGTGGCACACTTTTAGACTCAAGAGAGCAAGGATTTATGCTTTGGCTAGTGCTAATGAATTAGCGTTGCGTCAGCAATGTTTTTCGCTGAGATTGTCTGAATTGTGGACCATCAATTACATCCTTGAGTTTAAGTGTGTGTGATTGTAATTTAGCTTTTAAATGAGAATGTGCTCTAACTTTCTTTGAAATGCGATTAAATTCAGAGACATATTTTGGGGATTTTGCGTTCTTGGCTGAGCCCTGATGGTTAGATTGAGTAACAAGTTTATAAAGCAATCATTTGGGTTTTATTCATTCTCTTCCTCCCCAGAAGTCGCCTTCTCGTGACATACTTTCACCCGACTGGAGAGAAAGTTTAGGAAACTTATAATTATTTTCTTGACTACTTTCCCTTTCTTGGGGAGTTTATGAGCAAGTTTGGTCTGCTGTGCTTTTATGACTTTCCCCTCCGACTGTGTGTATGAATAGCTGACTTTCTCCTCCTTATATAAAATAGAAAGAGCCATCAAGGCTCTGTGGCTGTGGGCTGAAACTCTCCTTTATGATTATGATATATGTGGGAATTTGAATAACATTCCTGTCATCTTCAACTGACTTGGAATCCACCGACTAATTTCACAAGATGAACTTTTGATGACTTGGCGAAGTTTGGAGTTTATGCGAATGTCAAACCTCCGCTTTCTCCCTTTACTATTTGCTTTTAAGCTCGCTCGGTTGCTTCCTTGCAAATGGATATTATCATGATGAAGTTTCCGGTGTTGTTTACCTGTCGCCTCTTATTTGTTGTCTACTCAAGCGTATTCACGCAGCAAAGGACTCAAACTAGACGGATTTGAAATGGAAAGTTCCAATTTAATCATCGCCTCTCTTACCAAGAGTAATTGTAATTCAACCAGAAATTCAATTGTTTCGGAACTTTCTCCTGAAGCCTATTCTGACTTTAACTGAAATTACTGCTGAATAATGGCCTCGCTTCAGCAGGATTATCACCAAAATCACTTGGGACTCCTCCCGCCCTCCGCTGAATGCCTAAACCCATGGAATTAGTCTCGACGGATTAGATTTCAGCCTCTTCACTACTCTGGGGGAGGCCTCATAAAAATGGAAATTGAGGGTAGCTCTAGCTGTAGTTAAGTTAATCAAATCAAGGAGTTCAAAACTTTCCCGATACTACAAATGAACCCTTAATTAAAGAAATGGGGTACTTCCTTGGGGTCGGAATGAGCAAATTATGGCCAGGGTGTCACTCCCTCTTCAGTTACTCATTACTCACTTGAACCAAGGAAATCCGTGTCTCGCCTAACAAACAAATTCAATACGATTCAATGCCTTCACTTTCAATAGGAATTCGATTTTAATTCAATTTAACACCAACTCGACGCTCTTTCAAAATTTTGTCTTAAAATCACAGTACAATTTTAGTGTTTTCAAAGGTTGGTAGTTAAACGTGTTGTTGCTGAACCCAAGCCTCCAAGCGTTAATGAGCCTCTGGTCACCCATTAGTTTGAACAGGAAGAGGAAATAGGAAGAATGTTTTCAGAATATCCATACATGAGGTCGTCGTCTGCTCCAATTCATGTTTTGTGGTTTAGCACCGGTCCTGATGGGTTTCAGTCCCGGGTCAAGTCCCATCTGTTCCCTCTTCCGATCCCTTGGATTTCCAAAGTTACAAGAAAATCAGAAACAGGGAGTTGGGAATTGCTGTAACTTTTTTGTTCTAATTGAGGCGGAGAAGAGGCAGCTGAGTAAAGTGTAACATTCCTTTACGGTCCTCATTAACTTAAGAAGCCGTGCAAAAGCACTTGTGTATTCTGTAGGGACTTTGGGAATTGAAGGAAGTGGATAGCCCTTGCGTGTGTAACGTGATGAGCCTCATCCGTTTGTGTTCCATTGTCCGCTCAAGTGTGTACTCAAGGCTCGGATTCCAACTTTGGAAAAGTGGTTCCTTGGCTTTCGAAAAAGAGTACTTGAAGCTACTCCTCAACTATTTAAGCCTCATCATTACATCCAATTTTACATGCAAAAGTAATGACAAGATTTCTCAATATTCACTCACCGCAAAACAGCCGATTGGAAATACTGCAAAATTAAAATACGGATTCCATGAATCCTCAGATTGCTTGGCGTCCTTCGACCAAAGTTAGGAAGCCCCTTTTTAAAATGCTTTCACTGTGAGTTTTAGCGTATTCAATGGATTTACTATAATTTTATATTTTGCCAGTAAATTAGACAGCATTGTGGGAGATAAATTTACCACATCGTTAAGTTAACGGACGTTTCCAATGAAAATGGTCTGTTTGGAATGGGATATCAATTTATCTCTTTAAAGTCTTTGTCCTCATTGCTCCTTACTAAGGGAAGAGCGAAACACTTTCCTTTTATTTGCATGGCTTTCTCCGTTTTCTCCTTATTGAAGGAATTCAATTTAATCTCAGGGAGTGTAGGAGTCCTTCCTTTGGCCTTTGGGAAGAATACATGCTTCTTGTATCCTCTCATGAAAACTTTCTCCTTGGGAAAACTTCTTGAAAAGGAGGAAGGTGAGTGAATTCATTGTGAGGAGAAAGTGAACTGACAACTTTTTATAAAAGTGAGACAGACATGTTACTACATGCCCATGTTTTGTCAATTTTATTTACTAATGCTCACTGTGTTCCATTATGGAGGAGCCATGGAATTTTCCAATTCACTCATGGAAAACCCAGAGCCAGAACCCGGGACTTTGATTGACTGACAATTTCTATCACCCCCACCTCCAAATGGCCTTATTGCTAAAAGCAGGGAAAGAAGAAAAGGACGATTTTGCAAAGAAGGCACTTCTGTGTCCTCTCCTCGGGGTTTTCTTAAGATTTCAATAATCCAGAAGAGGTGGGAAAAGGCTGTCGTTCAGTAGGGAATTGGAAGGAGGTGATAAAGGAAAGTGACTTTCTTCTGAATTCAATAGGCCTCCTCAGTCCCTTGTGCCACACAAATCTAATGGAATCAAAATTTCAAATTCTGGATAAGTTCACCCGTTCTCGATAATCTAATAATAGCTACTAGTTGAAAAGACGGATTCGTTCTTCTTTGCAATGCGTCAAAAGAAAGGAAGTGAAAGCCCAGTTCCATCTCCGCTCCAATAACGAACATCCGGTTGACCCTTTTTGCCATCATCATCATTCAGGGAATGGCGATATTGAGCCCTTAGGCACCTTCTCCTTTTCTATTTGCACAACCAAGGGATTTCACGATCGCATCGCTTTCCTTCAATTTCCTCAGTTTTCCCAAAACTTCCTTTGTCTTGTCTATTATGCAAAAGAATGGGGAACTTTGTCCAAAAATTTCTCCTCTCTCGTTTGGTTATTTTTTGTTGGAGAAAGCAGGAGCAAGGGGTAGTGAAGTAAAAAAAAAGAAAAGTACCTTACATGCTATTTGCTATTCTTAGTGTCACATTGAATTTATGTAAGATGGCCGCAACGTTTCCTTACAAATGTAGCCAATTGGTAAGCACAAAGATGAACAAGAATTTTTCAGTAGGGAGAGAAAGCAGGGAGTGAAAGCTCTCGACAAATCACAAGGGATATGTAAAACAAGTGTCAAATTTCATAGCATAAAGTAGATGCTAAGCTAAGCTGAAATAAGCTTTCAAATAGTTGCAGCTCTAGCTTTTACTTGGAAATTCCTTGACCATCCACCATGGCCCAGACCAATTTTAATCCTATGTCTCTGCGCTCTCATCACAGCAGAAGTTGATGCTGCTCAATAATGCACTTTGTAACCTTCAGTTTTTCACGGTCGAGAGAGTTTCATTTTTGTTAAAAATGCACCCCAGACCTTGAAGGAATTGTAGAATAATTAAAACATTCATTTGACTCGTCTGCTCTTTGAGCTCATTGCTAGAGAGGAATTGTTAATAAGCCATAAAGCCCACCCTCCCTCGACCATCCCCATCAACCCATGCTCATAAATCTATAAATTATGCATGCCGGTTGCTGGATTCTGCGAACCTTGAACTTTCCTCGTGCATCTCTCACCCTCTGATGAGTCAGAAGGTCCTATCCAAATTCATGGTTCGGGAGAGAGCCTTCTTCCAGGCATGAAATATGGGGAAAGACTGTCCAGAGAAAATGAAAACCGCATAGACAGCCAGTGAGGGAGATGAATGAAGGCCAAATGGGGATGGATCTTATGGAATGGGGCTAATAAAATATGGATCCACCACTGAGGAAGTGGAGGACCCAGGGTGGCCCAGGGTGAAAGCAATTGTAAAAGTAATACATAGAGTGGCTCAATGGCCTTTCTTCGTAATAATGGCAGTTATGGATTTCTCGAGTGGTGGAGTAGGGGGACTTCCGTGGATTTTCATCAACTTAATGTCAAGTTCTGGTGGTCTCAGCAGCACAAGGATTCTGGACTAGTCGAGGGGTTCCATGGTTGGATCCTATTCATCCCATTATGATTACAGTTATTACCATTGTCTCCTTAAATTGGCTTTTCTTTCCTCCATTGACCAATCACAGAGGAGGAGTGGGAATAATGGCAACTCAACTGGAAATTGGACTTTTTGACCTATAATAAATCATACTAAATCTCACAGATTGAGCTTAAACACGATCGCCTGTTCGATTGAAATGAGGTTATGAAAATCAACGCCAGTGAGGTAAACGGGGATTTGAAACTCAGAAGTATAATCTCAGTGAATCTTCAGTTTGAATAAGGTTGCTTTACTTTGAGATACTTTGAATACGGTACAAGATTTTCTCTTAACCATAATTTTGTGGCGTTTGGAGCACGTACGACATAGTCGTTTTAACAGGGAAACAATGACAACGAGGAGACTAAGGACTTCCACATTTGTCACCACACGTCCGCATTGTCACATTATTTCCCTTTAGAGATTGAAAATGATATCGAAAGTCTCTCTTTGTGGTTTACGCTGGTTTGTACTTGTCCGTGACATACGGGAAGCACACAATGGAAACCTCGGAAGTCATTAAGCATTATATGATTCCATGTCATTTATTTAAAGATAGACATGGAATTCGGTAGAGATCCAGGCCGATTAATAATGGCTTGACATTTATGAGCGAGAGCAGAGGGGGCTTTCGAAGCAATAAATGTCGGATTGTTTGCATCTTTGATCAAGCCTGTTTGAATACCAGAATCGAAATGCAAGTGCTTCTGCTACCACTGTTTACAGGGATTCAGTGGTTTATGATTGGTCCAAGATAACCTGACATAATCCGAACTTCGGATCATCAAGTAGACTCTCCATGTTAGGGTATTAAGGTACCTTCTTGCAACTGGAGTCAAAATCTCATCATTTATGAGCCGAGCTACCTTACTGCTTCCATTGTATCCCCACCAACTAGGCATTTTATGCTTAAGAATAAGGCTTGTGTGTGAAAAGAAGATCCTATTAGGAGACCATCCATATTCCTTAATGGAAAGTCAACATACCGGAGGAATCTCTCATCCGAAATAAAAAAAAAAGATTTTGTGGGGAAAAATGCAAGCATTTTATATCACTCATGGCGACATTTCCCTTGGATTTCACCACTTTAGAGCAAAAGAGCACTTGGAAGTTGGTAATTTAAGTTAATGCGGCGTGAATTAGGGAGCCTCATCTCTGTTCCTGATTGGCTACGTGTTCCTTTATGACATGGAATTAGAGCTTTCTGTTGCTAATGGGCCTTGGATTTCTTATTTCCGGGGATTGGTCTTCGTGGTAAAGATAGCCAGGCGGAAGATAAGAGATTATGTTTTTGATGAGTTTTATGAAATCCAGGATGGCAATAAAAGGTGCTTTCTCCTGCTGCTTCCAACAGCGGTGGGAGTAGTGTGGTCGTAAATGGGAATGAATGAAGTTGTCGTCAGGCGACATAACCTTCCGCATCTGCTTGTTTTCCCACACTTTCATATCAAACTCCAATACTTTCAGGAGAAAGTGGGAACATCATAAGAAAGAATGAAATCAAATGTGATGCTTTCACTCCTTTCTCCTTATTTTCACAAGGTTATTTCCTGCTTTTCAATTCAAAGGTTACGTGCCTAGAGGACCATATAATTACCACTTTAGCACGAAAGACGGAAAACAAAAGGGGAGAATAAGCAGAACCACAATGGCCCAGTATATGTACTGTGTATTACAGTCCGTTGTCTATGGTTGTATGGTGCGGGGGTTATATTAGCCTTTAATAAATCATCTTTAGCTCACTTTAATTCAGTAAACTATAATAACGATTGTAATATTTCACGTAGATTGGTGCACACAAAAGTAGGCCAAAGTATGCCCGATGTCACAGAAAGTTGACAGTGAAGACCCTCGCAGCACTGGGCATGGGCTAACGGGTTAATTGCTGCGATGGCATTGCAACTTCCGAGGAGTCCGATGCAGTTCCTCATCGTCTGTCCAATCTTGTGAAATAAATATAAATTTTATTGTACAAAACTAAATGCTTTCAAGCTATTGCAGATGAGAAAGCTTACGCCATTAGTGATGATCAGAGCGGCGAAAATATACACCGTGATGGCTTTCATTTCGTTATTTTCTCGAACAAACGGAACGGCTACCTTAGGCGTATGAATGTACTATCTAAATGTGACACCAAAATGGATTACACATGAGCTATCATTGGAACTCGAATATATAACCGCTGAAAATTAAGTAGGAATACGTATTAAGTTCCACGTAAGACACAAGGCCATGTTATTTCACGTGTGTCCAAGGCCTAATTTCATCACAGAACGTGACGAGGATTTTTAACTCGATAGAAGAGTTACCTTATCGAAAACCAATTTCCTTATTGGAATAACTAAATTGCATCGAGATCGAGAAGGTTTCTGAGCCACGTGCGTAACATGTGGAACTCTTATTCAAAATAAACCGCGGAAATACTAGCGACATACTCACGTGATTTTAACAAAGGAATTGGGAGTGGGAAAGTTTAAAATTGAAACCGCATGGTTTACATGTGGAACAGCTCCTCTCTTCACAATGTCGTTGCAGGGGTATTCATGGAAGATTTCACGTGATTTTAACAAAGGAATTGGGAGTGGGAAAGTTTAAAATTGAAACCGCATGGTTTACATGTGGAACAGCTCCTCTCTTCACAATGTCGTTGCAGGGGTTATTCATGGAAGATTTTTTTTATTCTTTTCAAGAATTAGCACGGGAATTGACGACGCTATAACTCTGGGTTACACAAAATTTCATTTGTTTACTGGCTGTTTCAATGTTACTTTACTTTTACGTTTGCCTTCTGTCGAAATCGGACGTTTGCTGACCTCTGAACCGGTGAATTGAAAAGCCAGAGAAGATGGACATGTCAGAAATACCAAAAATGGAACCGCTCTCGACCGCTTTTGCGGAAGAGTTGATGGAGGAGACGCTGAAGATGATTGAAAGCATGGAACTAAAGAAACAGGATGAAAGTAAACCAGAGGATGTCGACGGCGAAGATGCCGCGTTCTCTACCCCTGAAAAATACTTTGATTATGAAAAAGAACTTAAACGGGTAACAGTCTCTAGCATCATTCTACCATGCCCGATTCTCTGAACTTCGTTTCTGGATTTGTAGCAAGAACTACTGCTAATGCGGAAATATGGACGCACAGCTGCATGGGGTGGGAGTGAAGAAGGAGAGCCTCTGACGCAGCCTATGATTGCAAATGGATTATCAAACCTCGGCAGAGCTATTGGAACCACGCAGTGGACATACACGACCTTGGACGTCTCTAAAAAGTGCAATTAACCAATTTAAACTGGATATGGGTTTCAGTTAGAATTGTTTTCCAGGAATTTGTCAAATGTGGATGAATTGGAACCTTACAAGCATCTGAAGACGGTCATCCTGGCTGAGAATTAAACTCCGCTCGTTGACATCCATGATCGGAATGAAGCATCTGAAGGTTTTGAATGTCCAAGGGAATTTGATTGACGACATGGGCAGCATTCCACTCGAAGAATTCAAATGGTTACAGGTCACACAGCAAAACTTAAATTTTAAAATTGCACAAAGGCTTAAAATGATGTTTAAACTAGGCGTTGAACTTGTGCAGCAACAGTCTTGAAACCCTGTATGGAATCCACCCGAACGTTCTCGTTTATCTCCATCTTGGAAGTAAGGCGAATATAACAATTTGATTTTCATTTACAGTTTTCAAATGATTTTTTTGTGCAGATAATAATTTGCAATCTGTCGAGTACTTCACCTCCGAGTATTTCCCCAATCTACTTTTACTGGAGCTTCGTGGGAATAAGTTGAAATCAATCGAAAATCTTGACCTTCCAAAACTCCGTCATCTCTACATCGTATGACCGTTTTCTAAACCAAATAGGCATTCTTAGCTAAGCAATTTGCCAATAGGCAGAGAATGAAATCACGGATTTGAATGGAATCACCGGCTGCCCTGCCCTTGAATTTCTCCACGCTCGCCAGAATCAAATCGAACAAATCAACATTTGGTCTCCAATGGAAAACTTGGCCTACATGAACCTAAGGTCGGTGATTCCAATTCCGCTTTTCGAATGTATTTGCATTTAAACCTTCTATTGCCTCAGGGACAATCAGATCATGCACTTCACGCAGACAATGAATTTCGAGAATTGTACCAGTTTGAAGACTCTCATCATGTCCGGAAATCCAATTAGCCGGAGTGAACGTTACAAGTAAATCCTCAATGGAATTCCAAACTTTGTTCAACTGACAAAGTCCTTTCTACAGAGATGAGATGCTGGTCGCTTGTAATACGCTGGAGCGATTGGACAAGCTGCTCTTCACAAAGGAAGCTATCGCTGCTGGAATCAAACTTCGAGCTGAACGTCAGGCTCGAACTAGTCTATTGGAGGATGACCCAAGTATCACTGGCTCAGGAGACGCTCTAGTAGAGTCAGAAATGCTGGGAGAAGATGGAGAAGATGGAGAAGTTGAAGAAGGAGAAGAAGAAACCTTGCCGTCAGGCGATGCCCTTTAATTACCTGTAAGGAATCGGTAAAAATCCAATCGGATTCTGGATAATTAAAACGCCATTGGTAAAAGGGCTGCTGGGTAGTTTTTGAAAGGGAATATGAGATCAGCTACATTCCGTTTACATACGTTTATTCGTATCATCAAATTGATCTTTGAGACACAATAGAAGAGATTGAGAGATGTGACTGCTGACTTGTTTTGCATTTTACTTGATACGAGTTCATTCAAGGACTTGGCAGCGAAACAGGGGGCCAAGTTCTTCTGAATTTATTCAGAGGATATAATCATAAAAGTAAGACGAGAAAGGATGGAATCTGGAGAAAGCTAGAAAGCTACGAGCCCTGCATATGGGAAGACACGAAGCTGGATATATGGGGAAAAGGAAATTGGCTGATCCGCTCTTTTTCCAAGTGATGCAATCTCACATTTATTATTAGAATACTACTGCTGGTTCTTATTCTTTCGGAAGTATAGTGTGAGCACCTTCAGAGCCAGGAAATCCAGGAAATGAGGATATGGAAAGATAATATGATAAAACTTTGATGTTTTGAAAGGAGAAGATTGAGGATCATTTATATGGAAAAAGTCCCGTTTACTTCTTTCTCGTCTCATTTGATATGCATTGACTCTTGATCGACTTCAGCCTCTTACCGGGAGAGAAAGCACTGGGGAAAGTTACGGATTTCCAAAGTGTCGTCTCTATAAAAACTTTCCACCTGAACTTTCCAATCTGTGCTTCATCACTTTCACAAAAATTTATGCATTTATCAGGCATAATTTTCTAAAAAAGGAAATGCATTTTTATAAAATAAATTGAACCGTGCAAGATTTCCTTGTTTGTAACACTTTGACGCCAATTAAAAATATTTTGAATATAAATTCAGTAAAATTATTTTACTCCAAGATTAAATATTCCATTATGCTGAGCGTCCTTTATTTTTAGAATATTTTCCAGCCCTTGGATCCCTTTGATGATGAAAGCAAAAGGAAAGTTTTGAGCCGACAGAGAAAGACAGGTTGAGAGATATCGCCTTTAGTTTTGCATGTGACATTCTTCTCCTCTTTCATATTTGGATATTGCCCGATGTAAAATAATCCGGATAGGGTTTTTCTTAGCTCAATTGAGGAGATCTAGGTTTAGCTGGAGATAATAATATTGGTTTCCTGAGCTCCTTCTGGCAGGGGCTTAAGGCTCTTACACCTTTGAGACTTGGAATGAAAAGAACATAAGAAGAGTACCATGTGAGACATGGAAAGTACGTACTTGACGGAATTGGGAATGAGACTAGGACCAAGTCTCAGGGCAAAGGGACCATCCATGCATACAAATTCTAAAAAGAGTTCTCACTCTTCATTCCACTTTCTCCTTTCAAGACTTTCTCCAAGGGAACACAGGGCAGCAGCAGGAAGGAAAACCACACGCACACTATTCCTCATCAGGATGCAAAAATAGGACCTTATTTCTATCGCTTCTTCCTGTTATTCTTATGAACGACAAGGGACTATGGTTTCATTTTATGCAGTTTGCCAAAAAATCCAAACTTGGCGTGATGATATGATAGCAATTGTGTCTTCCAGTCTTATCAACCATGTCAGAAAGCATAATACTAAAGCCTGAATCCTTCGCTTATCATTTGGTTTTAGACGCTTTACTTTCCAAAAGTGTAGCTCCAATAAGCTCAATCTGACTAATAACTTCATAAACTCGGTGAGCTACGTAGTATACGTTTAAACCCGCAACTTTGGAAAGAGAGATGAAGATGGCAAGAAGCTCAGGAGAAAGTTCCTGTATAAAGTTTCTACGAGACATAAAAGTATAAACTCCTGGACTCCAGTCTCTGGAGAGAGCACTGGAAGAGGAAAATTTCACACTCGTAGAATAGTAATGGCGTAATTTGTAGACTTTCAAAGGATTTCACTTCTTCTAATATGAAATATCTGATTCAGCTTTGCCCAGAAATCATAAGAAATCCAACTTTCTCATCTCTGACCCTATCCTCACCTTTTGGAAAATTTCATCAGCGAGAGAGAAAGTTTTCCTGTGGAATAACCCACAAAACTGCTAAGGCTATATTTATCGTGCTACTACTTCATAAATAAATTGGTCCTCCTTGACTCTAGAATCAGGCAGTTTGACCCTGTTTTTGACATTCATGACAGCTCCCAATATTTTGGCATTTGATGTAATCTCTTCAAAAAGATGCAAAACAGCAACTTGAGATCCTGGCGCACGTTGAGATTCAAATGAAGAGAGGCCAAGAGTAGTAACTGATGATGAAAGTTTATGAGATGAAGGGACGTGCTTTCTCCATTTGGAATTTCCCAGTAGAACTAAAAGAAAGTCATTACGGAACAAATGTTAAGGGATCATATTCATGCAGGGACTTTTAAGAGCCTTTCCCTAGTTTTGGCCCAAGCATACGCTTTCTGTAGTATAAGTTTAGTTTATAAGTCACTTAATATACAAAATTCCGAAATACTAATGCATTCCATGCAGGAATTGAAGAGGAAGGGAGAATTTTGAAAGCGTCACTTGTATTCTAAAGCAAGGGTTTGCTCATCTCATATGTCAAATCCAATAGTGTCATTTTCACTGTTATTCTCCTCCTTCGTTTCTTATTTTCAAAAGGAAAGTTTTCCACTTTCTCCACATTTCATATTTATAGACTGACAGGAATAATCATATCGCTTTCGCCTCGGAAAGGAAAAGGGTTTCAGAAATATCCTCAAGAGTATCATTGTTTCCCTTAACTCTGGATCCATTAAGATGCAAAGTGAGCATCTTCCCTACCATTCTGGATCATACCAGATGGATGGAATTGCAATACACATACAGAGGACAAGATTAGCCTAATGGCTTTCCATTCGGAACCAATCCGAGGAAAGTAACTTGGAAATAAGTAACAATTTACTGGTGTCAATATCCACTTTCGATTTACTCGGAAATACTTTCTCTCAAAATTTAAAGTCTGGTGAAAACCCATTGCTGGGATGGGCTGTTCTCGCAATCTGCAACGCCGACGAGTTTGTCCAACCTATAGGAATTATTGGGGAGATTAATAATGCTTTTGTTGACCAGTGACGTTAGTGTCTCTTGAAGGGTCAGCTGAAAGGTCATTTACCCTTGAGTTGTCAGGCACAAGTCAGGCGAATGGAAGTTTCTGATCTGGAGAAATCCCTCACCCATCCAGTTCAAATGCCAACGTTTCTGATTTCCAAATGCGAAAAGCTGGACAGGAGTAAGTGACGTGAAAATTTGTGACAGGAGAAACACGCATATTTTGGGATTTGATTGACTCACCCTTCCCCAAGTACCGACAGTATTTTTGTCCAAGTCCAAGGCTGCTTTCTCATTAGAAGTCGGGCTCAAGTAGAAGGTCTCACCAACCGCTGTTTGAACAAAAAATTAAATGATAACGATGACACAACTAAATTGACTTTTTCTGACTCAGTTGTAATCTCCATTTTTGACCGGCGGTGGAGTTGTACTCCCTCAAGAAAACGAGGACGCTGTCACTTGACCTCTCGTCCACTGTCAGTGCCTGGAATAAATTCAATTCTACTTCACCGAAAGTTAAATGAAATTCATGATCATACCCCATTATCAAACTTATTCAGAATCTGATATACTTCACCAGAAATGAGATTTTCTGGTCTTGTTTGAGCATCTGAGCCAACGATGACCAGAAGGAAGGCGAAGAGGCAAGCGAATCGCTGCATGTTTTCCAATTTCCGGAAAGGTGAAATTTAGTTCTTCCCTGAAGCTTGATTCCAGGAATGTTGAACTTTGGCCAGCTCGGTGGAGCCCGTGGTCCTTTTATTCATCTCAAGTTACGCCAGCCTGTCAGCATTTCTCGTTAAAATTAAATTAGTAGCCAATTAGCCAAAGGTGGACTGAGGAGTGACATTGGCCCAATAGGTTTCCAGCCTGCACTCTTCCTATTACACACTCCAGTAGAGAAACTAATTAGGTAATTAGGTGTGATGGGGACATATATACGTAACGGGTTACAGTATCCTCATTCAAGGCTCACATTTCCTGTACTTTTGCTGCATGCAAATTAAGGTCGTTGTTACTTGACTAACGTAATGTCAACACTGCTCTTCTCAATTACACTTTCCATTTCATTGTTATTAACTTTACGTGATAATGGACTCATTCATAAACTCATGATCCTCATTTAGAAACAGGAATAAGCACAATATTTCCAGGGCTGGTGGTAATTAAACTTTATTCCACATTAAAATTCAAGGAATCCGAGGTAGCAGAATTGGCTCAAACATCAGATGCTCTAGGGAATGTGAAAAGCCGAATTGACTAAAAATGCAGAAAGCGATGAAAGTGCAATTCTCTGGAGCTGCTAGCGGTACTGTGAACGAAAGGAAAGGACAAGGACACTGATGTCCTTGAAGGCGTCGCTGGTTATACCGGTAAAGTTCCACATTCCACGGGTAGATGGATGGAGAGTTACATCAGAGCATTCCTTAGAGTAGATGTCGCTCATAGCAATGGCAGTTGCCCTACGTACCTTGTAACCTTCAGCGAATAACTTACCAAGTAAAGGTCACTTACACAAGGAGTGTAAAAGGTTAGATGGTAAGCCTCGAGACCTATGAAATAACACTTCATCCAAACAATAGGGAATGTCCCAATTTCATGATAACTCTGTCAAACTAAAACGTATAAAACACCCAGTTTGTTTTTCACAGACTAGAAACTCCTTCAGTTGAAGTATGTTTTCGAGCTCCGATTTAACAAAACGTTGAATTTTCATCAAGAAACGGGAATCCAGAAACAAACGACATCAAATTAACAACAGGATTTAGGAAGGAATTGACCGTTGACCACGATGGTGCAAAATACTTTACCCATCTACTATTTTCCCCGTCAATTAACTGCTATGCTGGCAGTGTTTTTCATTAATCATCGTTCATTTTCCCCGTAAATAATTGCATTACCCGAAATTCCCCAGAACTGGACATGATCTCACTGGACACTTGGGGCACTGATTGTAATCACTCTTGTTTCTCACAACAAGGACAAGTATAAAATGCTTGTGCAAGCAACATCAGTTCATTCGACAACGACCAATAGTCAACACAACGTCACCATGAATCCTGTATTGCTCGTCTTAGCCCTTGTGGCGACTGCAACTTCCTTCGCAAGAGCTGCTGACATAGTCTGCCCACCGGCAGACCTTATCGCTCCCTGCGAATGCACTGAATACAACAACATCGTTTGTAGAAACATTGGCCACGATTGGGACATCAAAGAGACCTTTGCACGAGCAAGTCCCCACGTTCCTGAAGGAACAGTGTACGAGAAGCTGTACCTTGACATAAACAAAGAGTATTCGGCAGATCACATTCCAGAAGACGCCATCTCTACTTTCAAATTTCAACAGATTGAGATTTCGTCCGACCGCCCAATGTCAGTTCACTTGGACGCTTTCAAGTCTTCTTACGACACAGTCACTGGGGTTCACATTCTAAGCTTCATTCCTGAAGACCATAACAATGTCTTCGAGCTTTTGAACCAATTCACCAATGCTAGATATCTGACGGTCCAGATCATGAGATCATTGGTTGCCATTCCAGCCAACGCATTCTCTACTAACCTTCCGAGATTGAATAGCCTTGCCTTCCTTACCACAGGAATCGCCCAAATCGGAGACAATGCTTTCACTGGCCTGACAAACTTGACCTCCCTTGACTTCTACTATTCATCCATAAGTTCAGCCGGAATTTCTGAGAATGCGTTCAATGGCCTACCTGCTGGCATTCGCTACAGTTTCATAGGGAACAAATACCTGTTGTATTTTGAGGAATCCAAATTCAAGCAGATTGCAGACACTGCCCAATATATCAACTTTGGCTACCAAGAACCCAACTGCATCCCATGGTTCACTGACTGCTACATTAGCCACCATACTTGCGACTCGAGAGCTAATTGGATCTGCGAAAACCGCGACAAATATCAAAAGAAAATTCAGAACGTCAAGTGCAACAACATCTTCTTCGGTGTACAGGCAACTCGCACTCTTTGGGAGTATTGTGACCTCGTTGAAAACTAGCCATAGCCTAAAAACTAAAACTAAAAAACTGAAACCATTCACCAGTCTCTGAAATAAAATGAGCAATTGCATAAATAAATGTTCAAGGCACGTGCAGAAAGATATAGAGGAAGGACTGGAATTTCATCCAGTTCAATTTGAAGTTAATGACTTTGTTAGAAGTGCAAATTGAATCCTCTTTTGTCTTCCGTAGAAAAGCGATTCCTCTATCCGTAGGACGAGACTATCCTGTGTCTAGGATGGAATTGCTTTTAATTAAGAAACTGATCTGATGCGATGATGCAGAATCAAAGAGAAACTGAAGAGAGCTAATTTTTGTTTCAATTATACTCCTCTTTTCTTATCTTTTTGCAAAGTGGATGTCTGTAAAAGTTTGCAAATTAATGCAAATGAGTGAAGAAAGTGTAAAAGTAATGGAAAGTCATGAGGGAAATCCAAATGGAGAGCCCCCATTCTCCCCTTTCCTCTTTAAACTTTAATATGAAGATTACAAATTGCCAAGTGAAAGTTGGAAAGGGAAAGTGGAGGAGGAGGAGGCGGTTGATAAAATGTATCTCATCAAGAAGATCGCAAAAGACATTTCTCCCATGAACTCTTGCAATTCCCCTTCTCAGGTTTCATTTAATTTGCTTAAATTAATCTCACCTCCTCCTTTGACTCCTTCCGTTTGAAAGCTTCCTTTTGTTCACGATTTTTAATGAGGAGCTAACGGCTTTCCAAGGCCTTGGTCTCTTCCGGTAATGGCAGAAATCCTCATCAGTTCCCTCTTGGAAACTCATCTACTTATGTTCATTAAATTCCACACTTTTAATCTTCCAATGTCAATCGTCCCTTACGCCATTAACATCTAATGGATAAAAACTTTAATCACCAGCCTAAAACGATCAGAAGTTTTTGTTGAAGTAGAGCAATTGAGTGCGTCTTCAACAATCAGCGATTGATGAGCTCGTCGTAATTCATCTCAAAGTCAATCAAGACCAATGGTCATTGGTTGTGGAAATGCATATGGATGGGATACTGTCCGATACTGTCCACCGACACTGTCCTTCCATTAAGCAACATTCCAGTTTAAAATGGAAACTATTTTTCTCCAGTCTTTACGGGCTGGGTAGCTAGAATTGTTACTACTTAGGGTAGTTAATCCTAGAAAATGAAGGGTTTCACTGAGTTTCGCCTTGGTTGAGAGTTTTTAGGGATGAAACCCAAGTTTACTAAACCAAGATAGGAAAATGACAGGA
>VNWY01000688.1:0-32000 GCA_009869845.1 Pseudachorutes palmiensis | reverse complement strand
ATCCCTAACCCTGTTCCTCCTGATCTACAATGGAATTTACACACTCTGCAAAAAGTGAGGAGTCGTGTTGCTCGTCAGGCGCCTTGCTTCACTCGAGCCATCAAAATTTCCATATGTCAGTCCAGACCGAGCATCCACTTCCACCGGTACAGAAATCTCTCAGGATGGAGACGGAGATTCAAAGGGCCATGACTGAAGAGGACTGGGACACTTGCTCATTGGCGTCAGTCATTGGTATAAGTGACTTTGAGGATGAGGACGACGGAGCGTCCGTCGTCACCTCAACTGGGGAGGATTCGGACACGGAAGAGAGCTGTGGCTTCTTTTCAGACGGGGAAGAGCCACTGGATGAGAACTGGAACAGAAGTTGTAGTGACGCGTCTGATTGGGGATCGATGAAGGGGGACAATGTAACGGGTATGTGCTCACTATGCGAAAACTTGCAAGGTGTGGAAGAGCATGACCTTGACGAACGGTGTCAATTCCCCTCAGCAGAGACATGGTAAGAATCCACTGGATCAGTCACACGAGAGCAAAAGTTGATGACCTTTGTTTGGCCAGGTGTCGTTGTGGTTGCTGCAAGGTGGTTTCCTACCATATGAAAAAATACGATCGCATTTGTTGCCATGAATTGGCAGGGGTGGCTAATTTCCTCCAATCAGAGGACGAGGAACACCACCAATGCATTACCCTCCATCCAAAGTTCACTGCGGATGTTCTTGAGTTTGGAGCTTTGTACCGCTCGAGTCTACCCAAGGGCGACGAGCGTGAGAAAGCACACAGCGCCAACGGTGCCTTTGTCCGTTGGATTTGGAAAAGACTGGGCTACGGCCACCGGGTCATGCCCCCTGCATGTGTCATCGCTCGGATTCGCCAAGTCCACATGAACTCTGCTCCCTTTTGGTACTACCAAAACTTCATCCCAGGAAAAGCCCGTTGCGAATATGGGAAGCACTGTGTAGCCGCAGCAAGGGACACGGCGAATATCAAATAAGAAATCCTATTAAATGTTAAATCGCATTTACCCGTTAAACATCGACATAATATCACGATTGAATTTTTACTTGTTAAAAAGCCGTTTTCATGCCCGTGCGTAATAATTAAAATGAATAATTAAAATTTAATATTCACACTTACGTAGTTATTACGATAGAATCACAAATGTCGATTTCACTTGGGTCGCGAGTCCCTTAGCTTGCAATATTGTGTCGTTGAAGTCGCTCCAGCTTCTTCATCTTCAACTCGTTTATTAGTCGATCCACTTTAGATTTTAGAATCACGTTCTCTTCCGGGTTCAGTTCGGCTTTTGGAATCTTCTCCGGCTGACCAGGGACTTTGGTCTCTGTCGACTTCCTTTTGATTCCTGCACTGGAACTGGACGTTGGGTCTCCTGTTGCAGCGGTGGTCGAAGTGGTTGTTCCTCGCAGGTCAACTCCGCCCAGAAGGTCATTCAGAATGTGAACGATTGTGCTTACGTGCTTCTTCGGTTTCCCTGCAGTGTCCTGCAGAATTGGATTCAGCGTACCTGCGACCAGAATAGTGTGCACACTCGATTCATTAATCTGAAATGAATACAGCTACCGACTGTAGAATGTAACCGAAAGTTCCAAACGGCGTTACATTACACATTCATGATTCAAAACACGCTTGCATTCACCCAGCCAGTAGTATTTAAAAACGTACTTTCTGCTTTTGACGCAGTAGAGCAGCGTCACTGGAGTGACGATTTACCTGAGAATGTTCCTGAGTAGATCCCCTTGCCATGGTGGTGCATGTGCTTGGACAAGTCGTCCTCCTTGGAGACTGTCGTAGAGAGCTTCTTCAGCGTATTTGTTAGGCTTCGGGACGCTTCTGTCAAATTAGGTTTTGAGGGCCCTGGCTCAGATGAAGGGGATTCACTTTGCTTGCTAATCGAAACAGTCGGTGTGGATTGCGCGGTAGAAGTGGAAGGAATCCCTATACAAATCAATCAATAAATTCATCAATTATTGAATCAAATATGACACACAGTTTATCTTTGCTAAATTGCTATATATATACCTTTGCTAAGCTGCAGTTGAATTAGCATCACATGTTCCCCTAGTCTCATTGTTAAATTCAATGGAGATTTCCCTGTCAGGAAATCTGAGACTTGGGTTTCATTGAGGGACTCCAGTGCTTCCAGTACACTTTGCTCTGGTCGTGGCGTCTGCAAAAACATATGCTTAGTTAAACCACCAAGGATGGATGGAAATAGTTTAGTGTTGGGATACCCTTACCAAAATCCCAGTTTCTATGCAAGGCACCAATCTTAGTGTAGATCCTGTTGTGAGCTCATGAGATGACAAAGTCCCAGTCGTAAGTAATCTGTAAGGATACATAAAAAATGAATTAAAAAATGAAAGATGACATGGACTCAATTGCCCTTTTTGCTTTTGAACAGCTGACTTACCCATTCATGTAGAGGAGACTGATGACCTCCCTTCCGACCTTAAGTTTTTTGGCTAGTATTTTCTTGAGCTCTTCTACTGTTGTTTCACTGTCAATTTCAATCGTGAATTCCTTGCCAGTGGTAGGGTTGATGATTAGTGTGATTAGCATGATTGATGATGTCCTGGCCTTCAGCAGCCTGGAGGGAGAGGGAGTGCTGGCTATGGACGAGGGTGTACCTTCCTTCCCTTGGTTTCCTTGATGTCTGTACCTCCTGGTGGGTCAACGGGGTCAATTCTTGTGTCCTTGACCAATGTGTCTGTCCTTTGTGTCACTTGAGTTGACTAACGGTATCCTCGTCCATCCACACCACTACCTCGACTCCTCACTGTACTTTCTGGTTCTGACTTTTTGCCAAGTGGAATGAGACGCAAATCTCCGCCCATGCGATTCGCCAAAGTTCTCATAGAGGAGGCACAACTCAATAAAACGAAACACAACCACCATTAAATTCATCAATTAACATCAATTAACAACACCAATTAACAACGGCTTCATTTAATTATTCACACAAGAATAAGGGACAAGTTAATAGCAGATTTAGGCAGATTTCAAGGCCAGTCTTTAGGTCCAGGCTTTAGAGGAAGGGCCTCTGGCGGGGAACTCTGGTGGTCGCATGCCTTCAGGCTTCGATTGGCTCCTCCCCTTTTTTAATTTAATTTAATTTCAGTGCATGTCCACAAATGGAGGGCTGAGGCGAGCCTTGAGGAAGGGAATGCACCCTGTGATCGGAATACGAAGTAAAGCTGGACGTGGCTGTTGCATCCGAGATCGAACGTAGTACTTCAGCAACCGAAACTGAAACGAAAGGAAAGTGTAAGGTCAAGAAATAGGTAAGGGTCACCGGGGAACTTACTGCATGGTAGTTGTTGACATTCAACGCGGCACAGGGCTCCGTGACCAAGTCGTTGAGCCAAATATTGAGGCTGCGGGCAAGGTCATTGACCCCTACAGCTTGCCAGAAAGTGAATGCAAGCAGCAGCACCTTCAAGAAAGCGATGAATAGAAAGGCAACAAAGCCCCTGACAAGAGAAGGTGGGAAAAGGGCCGGGGTTGCGGGGGTGGTAGTTGTCGCGTTCTCAGCAGGGATTGCAGGTGCCTGTCCATCGTCCATTGACTTGAAAAAGATATTGACCAAGTCCCATGCTTCGACGTACAGCGACAGGACCACGTTGAGCACCACCCAGGACAAGTATATGCAAAAGAGCCTATTCACCAGGGCCACACGATTGCTCAACTCCCTGAAGGCGAGCTTAAAGCGGTTGTAATAAGCCACTTCTGGGTTTGTGCGCATGTTGATTAGTGTCCGAATGTAATGGATGAGGATGGTGTAGTGGCGTTGGCAAGCCCAGCAGAAAGTTGCATAGACGGCGAGGATGAGGGTGCTGAATACTGGGCCAATGAAGTAGTCTAGGAAATGTGTCATGATGGAGAGTGACTCGAGGTCCTTGGTGGCCCTTGCAGAATACATGTAGATGTGCATGGTGTGGATGAAAAGTGTGAGGGTCCACATCCCAATTAACTTCCCACGACCACTTCTCTTGGGCTGGGTTCCGTCGAAAAGGTCAGGATTAGTGAGGAAGGAGTCAGACAACGAGGGTCGACTGAAGCTCAGAATGAGGTCGCGTACGACATAGCCTACAAACAACATTACAAAATTAGGGATTTGATTTCAAGGTCAAATGACAAACAGTACCCCAGATCCAGATGAAATTCATGAGGATGATGATGGGGAGGTTGAGGACGAGGTAGATGAGGTTGAGCATCACCCCTGGGTTGAGTTCGCCTCTGATCACCAGAATGTCGAACATGAACACAACATTCTGGAGGACGTACACATTCAGTGCCACGGAGTAAACGAGCACCACCAAGGTCAAAAGTGTGATGAAGCAGTTGGACAGGTTCACCAGTCCCTTGAACCAGTCGCCCGTGTTTTTGATTGGTCGCTTCATGAGCAGCAAATGAGAGGGGATCCCCAAGAGCAGAAAGGGGAGGAGCACAAGGCGGAAACTCATTTTCCAGTATTTCTTCTCAGCCATGCGAGGGTGCGAAGGGGGTGTGGATGGGACAGGGATGTCAATTGACCTGCTCGTCCCATTGGAATTTTGCATCTGACCTCAGTCCACTTGTCCTCTGCTGGTGATGTTCTTCCAATTTGGCCTTGATGTGGTTATTGTGGACTTCCTCCATCTTGGTCCGAATGTAGTCAGAGTTCAAGTTGAGGTCGTCGATGGAGGGGGTGACGAGGAATTTGGTCTGCTTCGAAGATGGTTCCAAATCTTCGATCCGAAAGAAACTCATGGCACTTGCATTCTACTTTCTTTGATTTCCAGAGGACTGGATAGTGTTGGTGTGTGTATAGAACTGACTCAAGGCCTGGTGCTGGAGATTGTTGCTAATCAGTCTCCCTTATCGCCAGCTCAGGAAGGGAAGTGAATCTTCTGCTGACAAAGCGTGTTTGGAATCCTGAAAGAAACACCCTCCGTGTGGACTCTTGTTACTCTTTCCCAGTCCAGAATTCTACTGAGCTGAGCCATGGATGAGAACTGATGAATTCTTTATGGCAATGTCAGCCTAATGTCGTGCTTTGAAGTGAGCAACAGGAATCCTAAAACGAACATCGCAACATTCTTTCCATGACAGAGCACGACACTTTGCATGACAAATTATAAAAGTTTTTCAAGGTGAGCAAATACTAAGTGGACGAGTATCGATTTTCAGATCCAATTAGCGGTGAGGGAACTGACCAGAAAATTGAAGGAACTGGACAATCAAAATGTTTGTCATTGAATTGGCGAATGGCCAATTGAATAAAGGGATTTAAGGAAATACCGAATCCACCACTCCACCACTCCAAAGAGCCCAGAAGATGCATTTTGTTGTCATCCCAACGGCGTTGATTGTTTGGCCAATTCAGCCCTCACCCTTCCTCCTTTCCTGTCATGACTTCCTGATTCCACTTCCTCTTGGTAGAACTTTGTAGATTTCTGGCGTTGCGATGTCTAAGCCGAAGAAGTACGTATACGTCAATGACAAATGTCAGCCAAAAGTGGACATGGGCTGTGCCCTGGTGGTAAGATATTCTTTTCAAGGTCAGCCCCTGGACTTCACCCCCTTCTGCTTTCCTTAGTTTGCAGATGCCCTGCCTGGCTTTTGTGACAACACGGTGAAGCCTTTTGGTTGGACTGAGTATGAGAGCGCCTACAGACCCCAATATGTCCCTGACCCTTGCCCTATGCGGCGCCCTTGTCGTGATCCATGCAAGCCAAAGGTGGTGCGGAAACCAGCCCCACGCCAATTTTCAGATCCTTCTTGTAGGGTTGGACGCACTGGTAAGGGTACCAAGATTCTAAAGTGACACTTACGCTCCACTTGTGTTTATTTCCCAGGGATTTGCACATACTGCAACATGGCCAATTGCCAGTGTGGGATTCCGCCACCGTGGCAAGAATGCCGTGAGAAAATTGTCGTTTATGACCCTGACAGTGTTCGGAACTTGTACATCCACAATGAACTCAAGACGGAGCACCCTGTGATTGTCTCCAAAGAACAATACGATCGAATTATCTGCACTGCAGTGGTAAGCATAAAAATAAAATAAAAGTTCGGTTCCAAAGTCCCTTTGTTTGTCCAGGTGAAGACAAAGGAAGAAAAGTTGGAGGAATGCCGTCGGGAAGAAGGCTGTCGTTGAAATGGAGCGCCAACACTGCCGCGATCTCGCTGAGGAAATGCGGCTGATCGACGCTTGTCGCATCAAGGACTCCCTCAGTCCAGAAGCTCGGGAGGTAAATGGCCAATCAGAGAGAGAGAGAGACTGCTTTACCAATTGACGAGTTGTAGGATATGGAGGAAATTCTCTGTCGAGCTGAGACCATAATCAAAAACGACGAGCCTGAAATGCGAACAATCAACCAAGTCATCCTGGCTGCAAAAGTTCAGGCAATTCGAGAAGCACAACTCGCCGAAAAAGCTCTTATCAGGTGCTTCATTAAATAATCTGGAAGTAAAAGTTGCGCATATGTGAAACTTACATTTTTCCTTGATGGTGTTTTAGATGTGAGGAAGCTGAAGAAGAACAGCGGTTGATTGAATTGATGAAGCAAGACAAAGCCCACGCCCTTGTGCAAGATGACGACCTGGAAATAGCCAAGCTGGAGGAGAAGAAGCTTACGCTAAAGGCTGCTATCAAACTGCAGCTAGATGAGAAAGAAGCGTACAAGTACTTGGAGGAGAAGATGCGTGAGGCTGAGCGAGATCAACTGCAGCGTATCTGGATGGAGCAGGAAGTGGAGGACATGATGAAGAGAGGCATGGAGGTAGAGAAGAAACAGAACCTGGGGAAAGTACTCATGGAGAACCAACTGGAAATGGTGGAACAACGAAAGCAACTCAAAGAGTTCAACAAACAGGAAGACATCAAGGTCACATCTCACCACTCTTTCAACTTTCACATCACCGATGTTGACTTTCTTTTGTAGTTGATGGAATGGCAGAGGAAGAGGTTTGAGGAAGAAGAGAAAGCAGAGCAAGACAAGAAAGCGGAGAAACGGGCGAAAGCCCTGTTGAATCAGGCACAAGGGGAAGCTCAGAAGCGACAACTGGACTCAAAGGCTCTTCGGGATGACCTCAGAGCCAAGCGTCACCAGGAAGAACAAGAGCGAGAATGGAGACGCAGAGAGCGTGAAGGAATTCGGAAACGCCAGGATGATACGAGGAACCTTCGTAGAGCAATCCTCACTCAGATCAGAGATCGGCAAGATTCCTTTTGCGAACAGGTTGCTTTTGACCAGGCCTTTAGTGAGAAGGTGTTTGGAATTCAGAGTCAACAGATTGAGGAAGAGAAGAAGGCAATGGAAGACAAGAGAACGGTAGACGATTAACTTAATCTTAAGCATAAAATGAATGCCTCGATAATTAATTCTTTGGCTTGGTGTTTAGACGAATGCTCATTATCGATACGCTCTTCGTGAGCAGATCCACGACTACCAGATGCGTCAGATCCAGGAGCGTAAGACTCACTTCATTGAAGGGATCACTCTGCGTAAGGACTTGGCCAGGAGAGAGAGGGAACTCAAGTGCACCATGGAGAGGAAACTGGACGAACTCCAGTATGACATTATGATCAATTTCCATGTATTTTTGTACATTGTTTTTCCTTTTGCAGGGAGTCCAATTTGCCCGAGAAGTATTTGAACTACATTCGGAAAGCAGTTTCTGAAGAATTAAAACCAGACTGGCAGAAACCAATTGCAAAGCAGAATGGCAGGAAATGAAAACAAAACACATTGTAATCAGAAAGACAATTAAATTAATGTGGAGCTCAATAATTTTAGGCTTTGTGCTTTTTTGGATTTTGGAGACAAAGGAAGGTCAATGAACTCCTTTTCTCTTCTGCAGAGGTCAATGACCTCTGTCACCTCCTGCGCATGAGCAGCGTCGCTGAGTTGAGGGAAAAAGCAAATCCAGCAGGCAGTTCTGCTTTCTGCTCTCAATTTCTAAGATTTTTTCGTCATTTCGCTGATTAGCAAATTGTATTTTTAATTACAATTTCGTTATGGACGGGGAGTGCTTCATAACCTGTCTTTCAACCACAACCAACACTGACATCCTCGTGTCACCCAGGGGGGATGGACACAGACCGGAAGTAGCATTGAAAATGACACCTACGGACACTGTCCTTTATGTCACACACAAAAACACCTTGGCCTGGAAACCGTTGAATTCCTCAGACGACCTTGCCCAAAGGGATCAACCTGGAGAGAGTGTAAGTTGTATTTAGCATGCAAAGGTAATTGGCAGGGTCATTAGCTATATTTTGTATTTGGATTTTAGGATCTGTTGGTGCTGAAGGAACACTCGAGTACGGTGACATGCATAGGAATCGCTGCTCAAGAATGGCTCGTTTGCTCCTGCACTGAGGATGAAGTGATCCTGTCAAAGAAGGATGCACTGCTCAGTAAGTTATATGTATCAAATTACACACTGAACTTAAGAGCTAAAGTTGGGTTCTGTTGTTTTTTAGAATCTTTCAACAGCATCACAATTGCAGCAGAGCTTGGTAGAATTTACTCTTGTGCTGTGGTCACACGGGCTGATCTCATCTTCACTTGCGTAGCCAGTTCAGGTGGATTGCTACTGATCCGGGCCGCAGCCACTGACAATCCACTCGTAATTCTATACAAAACAATTGTAACTGATAGTTTGGTCATTCAACTTCTTGCTTACTGCAGACATCCTTTGGCCAGTTGAGCCTAGTGCATTTGGAGATCATCGCCACCTGTGACCGTGTGGAACTCATGACATGGCTCCAAATGGTCTACTTCCAAGATGTCTTACACGTCATCGGCATGAGCTCTGGAAACATGGTGTCTCTCAAGGTAAAAAATTAATATTTACAATTGACTCTTTCAAAGGCCTGAATGTGTTGTGTAGATTTGGGAGGTGAATACGGATAACAAGTTCAAACTAAAGGACCATCGCACGAGTTCTGAGAGCAAAGCCATTGCTGGAATTGACCTGGCCCAGTTGGAGGAGGGGACTGATGAATTGGCTCTCGTCATTGTCAGCCCTGAAGGATACTGCGAACTCTTTGCAGTTTCCACCAATGGATTCACTCCAATCTGTCGGATCAAGATTGGTGGTTCGTTCAAAAAGCTTCAAAAAGCAAAAAGCTGGGTTACTAGTGACTACTTATTCCTATTATTTTAGATTTCACAGCATCGTTGAATCCCTGCAACGAATCAGTGGCCAATCTGAATGAAATCCAGATCGAATACCGGGTCTTCTCTGCCTTGGAGGAGGGGACTGATGAATTGGCTCTCGTCATTGTCAGCCCTGAAGGATACTGCGAACTCTTTACAGTTTCCACCAATGGATTCACTCCAATCAGTCGGATCAAGATTGGTGGTTCGTTCAGCCATAGCAGCTAACCTGGGATACTAGTGACTACATATTCCTATTATTTTAGATTTCACAGCATCGTTGAATCCCTGCAACGAATCAGTGGCCAATCTGAATGAAATCCAGATCGAATACCGGGTCTTCTCTGCCAAGTTTTTCTACGAGAAGGTTGCAGATCCTGTGCCTTACTTGCCAGAAGCTGGAGACTCTGACATCGAGGAGTTGAACAACACCCTTGCTGACTTTGGGAAGTGCCAAGTGGCATACCCAAAAGTACTCGTTGCCATTGCCAGCTCCAAGGGGATTGCAATTGTCAATTTGCGAAGTGGGGAACTCCACTTCTGTCGGAGGTACCAAGGTAAAATTCAGACGTATGCTTCTTAGCGACTTCCAAGTCCAATCTGCTATTTGATTTCAGTAAATTAATTGAATTTTATTTTTATTTCCAGACGCCTTCCAGGATGACTCTGTGTTGGTGTTGGCGAGTGGGAAGATTGCCACCACAAAATCCAACCCTTCCATCGTCACTTGTGCACTCCAGCCATTCCTGCAGAAACAAATCAACACCTTCAGACTGGAAATTCACATCGTCGATAAAGAACCGAATGACGACTACACTCTCAACACTACGTACGAAATCCTAAAAGATTATGCAAAAAAGCTGATTTGTTTCCTTTCCAGGAAGGAAGTGTTGTCCAAGTCTATGTTACGGAGACGGATGAAGAGCCCTCCACCCCCAGCAGCCAGAAAGGTTTCGAGTTCCAGTCTCTTCTCACCCTTTGGCCGGATGGGTGGCGACGGATTGCCAGAGTGGGGGAGAAATAGATCACGGAAGCCATTATCCAAGGCTCCAGCAGCTATGAAATTGAAAACCAAAGCAGTTCCGGTGTCAATTAAACACCCAAGTCCTCCTGAACCAGTTTCTTGCACTCCATTTGATGGGAAGAGAGATCTGAATTTCAAGCCTGAAGGACGCTGCTTGTCTACTGGATTATCCAATCGTATTAGCGATATGCGAATGGCTTTTACCTCTGACGGACAAGTGCTGGCCATCGGAGGGAACGTGGAGCCTCTCATCATCTGCAAAACATTTCCGGTATTTGAACCTCTCGTTCTGTTCAAGGACATGCCAAGAATCACTTCGCTCAATTTCTCATTCGACAAACGACGACTGGTAAAATCTCAATTTTCTGTTACCCACTTGGCTATGGTTGTAGCTTACTAACTAAATTCTTGACTTTAAATATTTGTTTTTCTTTAGTTGATTTCCAGCACCGGAGGAAAGACGGAACTGCTGAATTGGAAAAAAGAAAAGTGATATGCGAATGGCTTTTACCTCTGACGGACAAGTGCTGGCCATCGGAGGGAACGTGGAGCCTCTCATCATCTGCAAAACATTTCCGGTATTTGAACCTCTCGTTCGAACCTCTCGAACCATGCCAAGAATCACGTCACTCAATTTCTCATTTGACAAACGACGACTGGTAAAATCTCAATTTTCTGTTACCCACTTGGCTATGGTTGCAGCTTACTAACTAAATTCTTGACTTTAAATATTTGTTTTTCTTTAGTTGATTTCCAGCACCGGAGGAAAGACGGAACTGCTGAATTGGAAAAAAGAAAAGAATTTGCTAGAGCTGAAGTTCACTTCGAAGTTCAACGAGCACGTTAGTGCTCAGTTTTACTACATGGACAAGTTTATTCTCCAGCCGGAAGACAACCGACTTGTCTTCTACTCGTACCGGGTCGAAGGTCAGAGTTCGCAGTCACTCAAGGCAGGAGATTTCCTCATGAATTCACAAAAGATCACAGCAGTGGCTGCACCCAATCAGTTCTACTCAAGTGAGTCAATCATCCGACCAATCAGAGGCTTGTAATGATTCCATTTCATTGCAGACACTGTACTTGTCGGTTGTTCTAACAAAGACCTGACGGTGTATGACGCCAACTCTGAACAGGAAGTGGTGACTGTGACCAACGCCCACTCCAAGGCTATCACTCTCATACGAATCAACGAAGCCCCTAAGGGCAGAGCAGCAACATTCCTCTGCGACATTTTCCTCACAACGACCAACTCCTACATGGATCCAATCAAGCTCTGGGATTTGAGAATTGCCAAGTACAAACTAAACTCCATTTTCTAAAAATGACGTTTTATTTTTGCTTGATTTGTTTTTCAGATGTGTGAGCCGTATTGGGGATTTGAACGGGAAGTTGTTTGTTGCCAATTCGCGACCATGCTTGAGTCCATGTGGTCGCTACATTGCTTCCGGGTTCGAAGAAGGAATCGTAAGGGAAAACAAAAACAAAGATTGGATTTCGGCCATTCCACTTTCACCTTTCCAGGTCTCCATTTACGACGTCCGGAAAATCAACTCGAGGGTCACCACCGTCAAGGGGATGCGTTCAATCGTTCTCGACACTGCTTTCGATCCCAACTTCTCCCTGCTTTGGTGTGGCCTTCGCAATGGAACTGTCTGGAACTTCAGTAGCGACTAAAGGATCATTTGAATGTTATTTTTATGTAACCAGGTGAAGGTCATTTCCCATTTTGTGTCACTGGGTTTGTAATATAAAGGTCCAAAGGGCCCTCGACCTTCAACTTGACCTAGATTTCAATCCCTATTTAAACCCCCAAGGGACCCTCACTTTTACCTTCATTTCCCACTCGCTTTTCCTCGCATCCATTTCCACAATGTTTCTCCTCAGCTTCTTCCTGGGCGTTTTGTCAGTGGTTGCTGGGCAGTACCCACAGCAGTACCCACAGCAGTTCTACCCTCCGAACTACGGCTACCCTCCCTATGGGTACGGATTCGGACAATATGGGCAATATGGCCAGTATGGATTCCCCATGCAGAACTACTACGCTCCTCCAGGTACACTCCACAATTAACTTTATTGCACCAACAAATGTTCCATTTTTGCGTAGTTGTGATCCCTTTTTTCTTTTCAGCCTACAATGGAGCTCCCTATGGAGGGTCAACTGTCACCGCCGCCCAAACGACAACAACTCTTCCCTCTCAGTCCACCGCGGTTGTTTTTCCCAATCCCTGGGCAGGGGTTGGTCAACCAATTGGTCAGCCGATTCCAGCACAGGGTTTTTACCAACCACCACCACCTCCTCAAGTAGTTGCCAATAATCAACCGTCAGTCGTCCAATCAAATACTGTCGTCGAAGTGGACACACAAGAACCACAGATGCCGAAGAACCCAGGGCATTATGACTACTACGCTTATGGCAGGGTGAGGGAACGCTTTTTATACAATCTACTTTAACGTTGACCTTTGACTTGTTCTGATAGGATGCTTATGAGGACGATCAAGGGAGGACATTGACAAGTCGCCAGACGTTCCGTCCTCCAATGTTTGTTCGGAATGGGAATCCCCTGCGAATCCAGAAGCCAGAGCATTTTGAGTATATCAACTACGGCCGAGACATGGTTTGAAAGTTTAGTTGTAACTGACATTTACTTGGCATTGTAAGTATTTTACTAAGGTATACTTAACGCATGGTGATGATCACATTGAAGAGAACCCGGCACATCTCGTCACTTCCGCAATTTAGCTTCGATTAGCCATTTTGAAAAGAGTTCAAAATTCCAAAATGAAAGGGTGTTTGGGTGAGATGACAGGAAGAGATTTGACGAAATAAAAATATAAAATGCCTTCTCATCCGTCCTATCAGTTCAAATTCAAGAATTTCTTTCCAGTTCCTGTCCCTCGAGAGCATCCCTTCTCACTCCAAAACTTGTCACTGAAAAATATTCCCTTTTTCTGTGGGGAACTGTCGTGAAATTAAAAATAGTTGAGAGAAAAATAGGTGCGCGTGTGACTTTGATCCCTCTAGGAGGGCACTAAATTATAACTAAACTGTAGTTAGTAAACACACAACAATCAAGGTACGCAACTTCCTACGATTATCTATTACAAAACTCACTCTTGAAGTATCCCTGCTGACTCGATTCGTGGGAATCTCAGTACTTTAAGGGTCAGGGGCCTCTGACAAGGAACAAAGTGGGAGAGCGTCCTGGCTGACTGGGGCCCTNATCTCAGTACTTTAAGGGTCAGGGGCCTCTGACAAGGAACAAAGTGGGAGAGCGTCCTGGCTGACTGGGGCCCTACCTTCCATAATACTTGGTAATAAATTAAAAAGTGACTCGGTGGGGTGTTGAGTGGATCAGAGGATGACTGGATTGTCGTGTGGGATGAGAGGAGCCATCGTCTGGGATGAAGCAGCGCCTGAGTTTGGATTCTCAAGGTCAACTAAGTCATCCGAGCCTCCTTGTCTGCGGATTCGGCTCTGTTTCTTGTCAGGGATGAAGATGGCAACAATCACTGCCAGCAGAACCAACAAAGATCCAAAGAGGAACGGTGGGCCAGGAATCAACTGCAACAATGCAAACATTAGTCAGCAATCTTGCATTGTTGCAATGTTGCTTGTGGACTCACTTTGTCATCAAGCGTCGTCTCTGGGCGGACAGTGTGATTAGCACCAGCACCCCCGTGGTGCTTGCTCACCACTTGAATCTCTTGGTTCAAGTCAACGTGAAAGAGGTAGAAGATGATCCCAAAAACTGCAGGTCCAAGACCATTACAAAGTCCACGCATCCCTGTGATCATCCCTTGGGCCAAACCTATTCAAACAAAAGTAAAAGTCACATTTTTGACATCTTTTGTACGGCCATTTCATTACCTTGCTTGTCTGCATCAGCGGTAGTGCTGACATAGGATGAAATTGCCGGGTAAGTGAAGCTGGAGATGGCAGCCAAGACCCCCCTGCAAATTCACCATTTTATTAAGGTTATACCAACAAGAATCAGAAGATTAGCCTTTATGCTAATCCTTTGTTCAGAACCTATGAGTGAATATAATGGCACTTACGCACTCCAGACCAACCAGCGTGCGGAGGCGACTCCATACCATGCCAGTTGGACCAGTTCAAAGCAGAGCCCAATCACAATCGTCTTCCGGTGTCCCACGTTCTTCATTAGAAGTCCCATTATGGCTGTTTGTGCAACCACAGACATTATCCCAACCATCCCAATGAACATGGCTACTTCCTCTGCTTGAAAACCAACCACCAACCGGAGGTACACGAAGAAACAAGAATACTGTCCAGCCTATAAACAAAATACGTTTCTCGAAACTGTCCATTTTTGAATATAGTAAAAATATTTTTAGATCCTTACCTCTGGTAGGTACGAGAGGAGTACGGTGACACACAAGAGAAGGATAGTCTTGTCTTGTCCCACTTTCCTCAGAGCAGCAAATGGATCTGCTTGTTCCCACTGGCGAAATTAAATTGAACATTACCCTTGGCATTGGGACTTCTAAATGAATTAACTCACAGCTAGAGGTTGCCATGCATTAACCCTTAGCTTTTGCGGGAGTGATTCGGGCACCGCCACGAGAATAAAGAGAACGTCCAGCGCAGCAATGGCAGTAGCCAGGGACACAACCGTCTGAGTTCCGTACGTCACTTCCAGGTAACTCCCTAAAACAATACAAAAACAGATTAGAAATAAGAAAGATGGAAAATTGACCAATCCCAATGTTTTACCTAAGGCGGGTGATGTTACCATTGACGCAGCAAATGTCGCAGAGACCAAGCCATAGGCTGCTGATCTCTCCTGCTCTCCTAATAAAACAAAATTCAAATTGACATTCCATTTAAGTGACAAGAGTTGTTGAGTAAGGTGTTACCCGGTGTGACATCCGCCACATATGCAAACACTACGGAGAATGTGACTGCAAAGACACCGGAAATGGAGATCATGGCAAAATACCAGTATGTGTTCAACTGCATGAGTGGGATTGGTAAGCAGGTGAAGAACACGGTGAGGACGAGGAAGAGCTTCCGTCCCCAAACATCACTCAGAGCCCCAATCAACGGAGCACTTAGAAAGGATAGGAATCCCTGGAAGGAAACCAAATTAAATCAATTAATTAAGCCCCTCTCCCTTCCCTATATCCCACTCACCTTGATTCCTACAATCAGTCCATTCATTAGAAACGTGTGGGTCGGGAAAGTCGCATTTAACACCTTCAAATCACAATAAAACAAGGCATTAGACTCATCAAAAAAGGGTTGCATAATTTAATTTATGACTTACAGTGATCATGGGGGTAGTGAGGAGTCCCCATGCGAAGAATTCCAGGAATATGATGACCAGGGCATGGTTCACTGATGGCTCTCCAATTCCTGAACCCTGAAATTAAACACAAATTAATTCACAGTGCCTAGAACAGTCAAGTGAACACACACCATTTTCCAAGCCATTCCCACTCCGCTCAACCTTCAAATGGTACGTCTAAAATGCAATCTGAATGCCAAAGGCAACCACTTGAAGAGCAGCTGCTACTAATTCTAATCTCTAAATCCCTGCTGGGAATCTCTTTTAATCTTCTCCATGGTACAAAATCCGGAAGGATTTGGAATTATTGTGCTCGTATCACTTTGTATTAATTTCCAATTGGGAAAGAATGGACAGGGGAAGGAGACGCTGGAGCGAAAAGAGGACAGCGACTGGAACTAGGACGCCCGTTGACGTCCTTCTTAAACAAGAAACCACCGCAACAGCAAGTGTGGAGAAAACTGGGGAAAGTTCCCTCTGGAGCCTCTGCAGAAGAGCAATGGCTTGCGTGATAAGAACCAAATCAGACTGGAGGAAGTTAAAGCAAATCCTGAAGCATAGGGGAATGGGGAGTTGTGGAGTTCAAACACACCTGTCAACATGGAATTGACAGCTTGAGGAAACTATGAGTCCCTTGCTGCCTGAGCTTGGAGTGTCCTTTGTGAGCCCTTGAGTTGCCCTTCGCCTAGACATAGTAACCTTGAGGAATGAAATCTTCCATATCGATTTCCCACTAGTCATCTCCATTCCAGAAAACTTTTCTCTCTCTTTCCCAAACTCACATTCGTCACATTACGAAGAAAAACAGCTTTAATTAAATTAATTCCCTAATGGAAATTACCTTACAAAGTCTTTGCAAGGCAAATCGAATTTCGCCATTGGCACAAAGACATTCCGCAAATCTCTGGTTCCTTTTCAAATCCGACGAATAAACAAGGAATGGGAATAATATGGGAAGTACACAGTGGGAAGGAGTGATAAGGGCTTCTATTATTTACACAAGGAAATCGGAATTGACGGACTGACAGAGGCTTTGTTGTGAAAGCAGGAACTATTTAATCTCTTCAAAAAAGAGAAAGCGGAAAAAGTCTATTTCCCAAGAACGGTTTTTCGCAAATTGGAATGTATGTTGTCTCCGCCAACTTCCGCCTTGATCAGAAACGTGATTAAGGAAAGCCTTCAGGATCCTATTTCCAATTTATTTGTCCAACATGCCAGAAAAGGAGGCACAATTGAGTTAACTTGTAAAGGAAAAACAACACTCCGAGTGCCTGTGAATACTCATGAAATAGTCAGCCTTCACCGAACTGGGGATAATTGAAAGCTGCCGTGACTGGAGGAACATTGCTCCCAGCACAGAAACAAAACACCGAAATTGAAACAAGTTCAACCACCCACATCCCATAAAGGCAAAGTTCGTTTAATGCCCCAGATGACTTTGGTCAACTTTTGTCATTTGGAATTAGCCCCTTCCTCTTTCCGATTCCTCCAGGTGGAATTTTCCAGGAGCAGACTCCTGCTGGAAATCCTAAATCGATTTCCTCACGTGTGCCACACACAGGAAGCTCTCCATCAAACAAAAAGAAAGTTCAAGGGGATGCTGGGTATGATGGATTTGCGTGGACCAATGAGGAAGCTGGGATTCTAATCCTTCATCGCCCACACACACCCAATCAAATTCCATCCATCCATAAAACTAAAGGCTCCATTGAACAGTTACCAAGTGAATGACCCCATCGGAAACTGTCCCATTCAGCACGATCACAAAACTATCTCCTTCTTCCTCGTTGTCGCTTCCGGTTGGTGGAGGTACTTGACCGGATCCCTTGGGATCGCTATCCATGTCCCCAGCGGCACTAGACTTTGGCACTTTACAACAGACGGGAGACTGATGGGGAGACTCATGAGATTCGCGCGTGCTCATACTGAGGACAACTCGATTATCTATCCTAAAATGGCCTTATCCTTACTTTAATTGGACAATGGGACAGAATGATGGACAGACGGAGTGAACTTGTTGCTCACCTCAAACGAACTGTCCAATTGTGAGCAGACAACTAAAGGAACCACTCGATTCCAATGAATTATTCAACCTTTAGTCTCCGCCTGCCACTGTGTGACAAGGACAGCTCCAAGGGACTTACCATTAACTCCCGGGCAAGGAGACAAAGCTTCGTCTTTCTGGACGCTTTTGGACTCGCAATGGCCACAACGACGCCTATCTCACACTCACTACCAGCCGCAGCGGCAGGATTGGCCGGAATTGCTTCTTCTAGGGCCTTGCTTGGCTTCGTCTCATTCTGCGATTCAGAAGCCACGGGCTCTGAAGGTTGACTTCCACCGGGATCAATTGGCTGAGCAAGGCCAGGGAAGGGTCTCACCCTACGCTTGAACTTCATAGCTCAAGAATTTGGCACTTTGGGATTTACAACGGAGATACTGCCGCTTACATCTTAGCTTAGGGTGCAAAGGTTTAGAATGAAACTAGCCTGCTACTGCCTGCTACATTCTGTTGTCTAAATATCTGGAGAAATATCCTAAGCAATCCATGACAACCTCCAGTTTCGGTCTGGAAAGAAGAGGAGTTCGGAGAGGCCTTGACATTATTCCATTTTTTAGTTTTTACAGGCCACGCTCCTTGTTATTTTAATACCATTAAGGTGGAGTTCCATTAAGGAGAATGGGTTTTAATAACAACGCTAACTGAACATGGAATCCAGCTTTCCAGAATGCATAAAAAATGAGTAAATGAAACCACAAACCACGCCTTTGTCATAACCGTCATAAATTACAACTAGACTGACGTGGTGAAACAAAGCCCATTGGCAGGGGAAGGAACGATCCACTTGAATACTGCTTTGGAAGGATTGAACTTGAACGTACTACGCAGAACAATCCACTTGGAAATCATCCGGGACGATAATAAGACAATTAAATTGGAATGAATGAATGGGTTGTCGAAAGAGGTTAATTTGAGGCCTTTGTTTGACACTTCAACCCCTTTGTGCCTCAATTGGCTAAAAATAATCCAATATACTTAATTATAGTCTTCAAAACGAGGCATGAAAGGTAATTAACGGAATGTGTCCCAAACCCTCCCGGTTGTCCAAATGTAGAAAGTGCAGAGACAGAAATCGATTGGAATGAACGCAACACAGACAAATGATCATGACTCCAAACTGTGCACATTGTCTTAAGAACTGCATGACCTTGTTCTAGCCCTGACAGCTGAATGACTAATCCCAAAACAATGAATCCGGTTTTAAATTGTATATCCTTACCGTCATCATCCTGTCCCTCTTCCGTTTCTTGACAAAGTAACCTATGACTCTTCGTGGATTTCGTGGACCCATTTCGGAGCCCAAAACTCCATTCCCATCCAAAACCATCCAGGGTCAAAGCCTTGGGATCACCGCTGTGTTTGAGCGAGTGTTCTGGTGTTCCAGCCAATGAAAGTGTAACTGTGATTGTCAAGTGGAGTGAGTGGCTGGAGGAACGTGGTGATCCCTGGAGAAGGCTGGACAGCTGGGATATGAGGAGAGCCTGTAATGAGAATGAATGGTAATTGTGGTTTGATAATTAAGTTGGTTAGTTACCTTGTCGTGGGTCGTTCTTGTGAATTAATTGAGCAATTGGATTGATTAGATTCTGGAATCCACAAGGACGAAACCAGGAATGAATTCTGTTCCTGGCCACTCGTACTCCACAGATTAAAAGGAAGAATTCGATCCCTCAATAGAGACACTCTACAACACAACCACACACACCTCAAACCACATTCAACACAAAGGGCGACATAAATGGAACAATTGATTGAAAAATAATAGAAATATAAAACAATTAAACCACTTTGGATGAGAGTACTGCTAAAATATATGTAAATAGCTTCTGCTTTCGGACTGTCATGACATGACATGACATGTCATGGCCTCCGTGAGGACCGGGTAAGCAGAAGGCACAGCAAAACTAAAAACTTCCTCACTGTTTTGGAGGAACTGACAACTGAACTGACGCACTTTTATATGGTGAGACGATTGCTGAGGGTGACCTGAATAACCTTTGACCTAGAAAGGAATTTTGCTTTATATAAGGATTAGATCAGCCTCTAATTGTGCGTTATCTGCCGCTTTAAAAAAATCCATTTGCCTCCATTAAATAAAAAAATTGACGCATGCTCAGTTGCAAAGAAATACTTTATGAATGGAAGCCTCTCCTGATTGGCTGTTGAGAAATTTTGAATGAATGGAGTTGTAGAGATGCACTTAAAAGTTGTACAAATGCACTGGAAAGTTGTAAAAAATTCCTGAAGGGTTCATTCACCAAAACACCCCCTGCCACTGACTTTTTTTCCAGAACTAAATGTCGTGTCATCTGCAACTGCGCACACGATGTCTTCACTTCATAATGGCCTCTTGCAAATAGAAAAACGCTATTGAAGTGTTTTACCTCCTTTTGTTCTGGAGTGTCTGGTCTAAGTAGTAGAGCCAGTTGACAGTTGACACGCGGAGAAACACCTGTTCACCGATAATGCGATTAAAGAGCATTAATCCGTCAACCGGGTATCACGGCCTTAAGATAAGAAAAGTGGGACTCTCAAGGGGAAGCTTCTAGAAATCTCCAGTCCAGTCACTGGACATTCCAGTCAGCACCCTTTATATGCGTTAGATGCCTCAGTTGTGAGCTTATCTTCCCACATGCACAACCGGAGGTCAACAGGTCATTTCCGTGCTTGTGTGTGTGTGGTGGTGGGTTGTGGGTGTCTCTTTGAATTGCCAATTCCTGAGTTCCAAATTCCCACCCGGGGGTTGCCTCACCCTTCACACTTTACTTTTGTCTACATTGACTATCAGCTGCTCTACAACCTCAATTAATCCATTTACAACTTAATTAATCCAACAGGAAAGGGTGATTCAGTAGTGATCAGGTCAAGAGGTTATCTGAATTGTTAGCTCTGCTCTGGTAAGCACCCATTTTAACTAGGAAAGTTCATTCAATTTACTACTTTCAAAGAGATTGCACAAGGTGGGTTTACCTAGCAATCAATTTACTCTAATAGGTCAAGCTGTAATAATTTTCCTTTATTTTTATTATGTAGGCTATCTCCCACGAGTTCCACTGTTGAAATCCTATTTCTAAGATGCCAATTTGTGGTCCTAAGCTGTCCCTCTGCTGCCTCCTCATCAGTGGCTGGGGTTTCGTCCAACTGGTATAAAAACAACATGGAAGGTCATGTCGTATAACTCATGCCATTTTGTTGCTTCTAGATCCTGATGGGGCTGTTCTTTTACGTTCAGAGTGTAGCCCTGGTGGAGGACCTTCCAATGGCAGAAGAGTACACGGAAATTGACAAGTTCATGACAGACCGTGACCAGGCATTTTCGGCCAATGCCTACAACTGCTGGATAGCTGCTTGCATGTACCTCTTCACAATACTCATATCCGCTCAGCAGTTTTACGCAAACAACAAAACAACATCGGCAGCATTCTGAGTGTTCTAGTCCATTCCAATGAGTATAAATCTCTTCAGTTGTAGTTTGTGTCTGTCCGTCGTTACCACCGTAAACATTCCTCAGTAGAATAAATTAAACTGTACATGATGAAAGTTAACACTTTATTCTGAATAGGGACAAGGCAGTGTTAGCATACTAATTACAACTCTGATTCACCGGTGGTGGTGCTGGGATTGATGCATTACATCCCGCATTTAGTAAGGAATAAATAACATTACAAACTTACTAGAAAAATAAAAAGGAAACGGGCCACGCCCCATCCGAAAGTCACGTATTAAAATAGCCTCAACATTTCATACAAATTCGGAAACATTGCTTGTGTAAAAAGATCCTGAAGTAGAAAATCATTTTGCATTCAACCGGACGGAGTTTGTTTCACCTTGAGATTCTGTGGGGAATGTCTTTAGCTGGATTCTGTTTTCAGAGAGAAGTGACAAGGGAAGAAGTGGACGGGATGGGCTGCTGAATTCCGTGGACGGGAAGGAAGGGATGATGACCCCTGAACTCTTCATGTCAGGCCTTTGTCTCCATCGTGTAGGCAGATTGAGACTCGCGGAATTTCCTCTTCCTCGACTGCACTCGAGCCTCAACCAAGAATAAGATTCCAGATATGTATTCACAAAGGACGCCGACCACACCGAGGGCAAAGGACCAGGAAAGATAATTATTCTGCCAGTCTGGCATCCACACTCGGCTGTCACCCATTGCACCAAAAACAATCACCGCAATCGATCCCAGGAATCCTAAAAATCACAAAAAATACATGTTTTAGCTGTTCTAAAAGCCAAGAGGTTGGGTATTTACCTGAGAAGATGAGGATCATGCCAATGACCTTGATGAGCAAGGTGTAGTACGAGTGGTCAGGTCCAAAGCAGAGCAAGTACATTGGAATTAACACACAAACCATCAACAGGGTGATGAAGCAAATCGTGAAGAAGAACTGGACAGCGACGAAGAAAGCTGAAAACAAAAGAAATCAGATTCCACAGTGTAATATTTAATGAGCTGCGGCATTGCGTGCGCTTACGGGGAACCAAGAAGCCACGTAGTTCAGAATAGCCAGTGGTGAAGGGGTCAAAGATCCATCGACACCCAGCGTAAAACTGAGTGTAGCCAGGGATCTCCCCGTAATTGTGGGACAAGGAACGAAAGCAATGGGTCCACAATCCCAGCTTCTCAAACTTTGACCCTACAATGCGAGGGTCGCTTTCCAACCAATAAGGAGTGGAGAAGGCGATTGTGATCAGAATGACAGCCAATAGGAAAACCCCGAGAGCAAAGCGTCCAGCCAAGGTTCTCCGAACAGGGCGATAAGAGTCCAAGTACTCATCCATCACAACAGCGCTTCGGTGACTTGGCAAAGTCACCGGGTAATCGGCTCGGTACGTATAAATTTTGATGAGTTAAAGTAACAAAACTCGTGTCTTAGTTCACGGCGTTGTTGCACCGTGGTCCTTGGGAATCAAGCTGAAACTGATGAATTTTGTGAATGTGGGGTACTTGGAAATTGTCAATTTCCCTACAGGGTGATTTCAGCACTGCACCAAACTCTCGTTATAAATGCACGCCGTTACACACTCAATTAAAGTCAAAGTGGATCAGAATGAGGGCTAATTGGTAACTCCCTAACTTCCTGAATTCCACGCACCTGTCCAGAATTATTCATTTTGTTTTGCATTTTGGAAAGCAGGGGCGACTGTCTGTGCCTGTCACACTCACCGAGTCAGGACTGGTCGTTGGTTATGGCTATGACGCATAACTCCTATGCGCCCCTGCAGGTGAATAGACGGTGGAATGCGGCAGGTGGGTAACCTGATGCTTTCACAGGAAAGGGTGAGGCAAGAAGCCCATTGTTGCCAAAAGCATTGTTATGTAACACCTAACAAAAATCCATCTAAATTGCTATCGAATCAACTTTTAGCATCAAAATGAGCCTAGAAGCATTCCTTGAGGATAAATGAGCGACGCCTAAATGCTACAAAATGTTTAAACAAGATTTCAGCAGTATCTCGTTTCTCTCCTTTCTACCCAGTGACCTGTGCCATTCCTTATTCTAAGGTTAAGATTGACTATAAGTCTATGAACCTTACGTGGAAACAGGAGGTCACTAATGTGATACAGCTCTTCTGCGAGAATGAAGTAACAGCCAGTGACCACATTGTCATACTTGTGTTGGTCATCGGACAGCTTGTCAAAACACACCTCCCACAACCCTATATGGAAACAATTAGAGAGATTATGATTGATTCTTTAATGAAATAGCTAAACTTATTCATTTCGCTGTACCAATGCGTATGAACTTCGGCCTCTCGAGGAGTCCATCCGTTTCCAGCCACGCAGGGGTGAAGAATGATATGCTGACGAGAAGAAGGGCGAGGATGACAAGAGTGATGGCGGTGAGGATGGTCCTGTTGGCCTTCTTCCTGGCACCGATGAAGCCCATGTCCCCAGGAGGTTGCCACACAAACATTGACATGGACTTACTGGACGTCCCTCCTTCCGTTGTGATGGTGGACACTGGACGAATGCCACTCTCTGCTTCCATCCTGTCAAACTCAATGCGGTAAGAGTCAGAAGGGGTTCCTTGACCTCAACTCACATTCCTCCAAACCAAAGTTTAATTTCAATTAAAACTGGAATACAAATGTCACTCTCGACGTCTCGACTGCAGGGGTAGGCAGTCAGACAGTCTGAAAGCAGGAAGGCAAAAGGAAGGTAAAGCGGAGGATGGATTTATAAACAAAACCAGCAAAATCCATTCCTCCACCTGACACTGAGTCAGAGATGGTCAATCCACAGTAAAAGAGGAAGGGATCCGAGCTAAAGGTCAGCTGGTCAAGCTTCCTAAAGATGCAAAGAGACTCAATGACTTTCTGAACAAGAGCAATTTTATTTAGTTAAATTAAAGTTAAGTTTGACGAAACCCAAAGCCAGGACGTGACTGTGGATAAGGTTTGGGTTGTCCCGGATGTCACGGAATGGCCAATTTAGCTTTCAATTAAGTCCAGATCACTGTCGATTGATGGAAAATCTGATCGGAAGAAAATTCCTGGGACTCCTATACCCCCGGCATTGGCCTAGGGCGACTTCTTGTGACGCGCAGACGCCGCAGACATCATCCATTTGTAGGCGGAACTTAGGCAAAACCAATCCAAATCCAAATGTAAATTCCGAATAACGTTTCTTTACTTTTGTAATTTGTAAATTTTGGAAGTGTATAACTAGATTCTAGAAAACTAGAAGCTGGCTGCCGATGACTTTGTGAATGCGATGTGTTCCAGCGGCTGAGTTTAGTTTTGCAGATGGAGTATTTGACTCGTCTTCACTCCCAATGGCCAATTCCCTTAGGAGCGCAGTCTAATGATCCAGAATACGAAGGTTTCCAGATACGATTTTGTTTTCCAAAGTAGCTCCAGCAGGGATGTCAATTCTCTCTCCGTGATTAGCAATGATGATGACTGTGCCCTTGAGGGAGACTCCTCGACCAAAGGTCACATCCCCAGACACAGTCAAGTGATCAAGCTCCAACAAGTCCGGAATAGACTCGAAACGCTTCAGGAACTCCTTGACCTGTAACGAGAATAAATATCAATCAGTATCAACGAGTACGAAACGAGTCATTGCAGCACCAATTTATCACCGAACGATTTACTTTACCTTTGCAAAGTGGTTGTCACCCAATTTAATCAATGGCGTCGAAGGAAACATTCTACAGTAATGAATGGAAACATAAGCTATTAAATACAGGTTTTGTGTTTTTTCAGATTGTCTCAATAATATTATTACCGTTTCGGACTCATTTCCAGCGACCCGCTCTTGAGATGGTACAAATTGCTCATGACAAGGAGAAGATCCGAAGTCTTCTTTACAGGCAAAAACCTACTTCGAGGGACATTGATACCTGAAACGGGAAATGAAAAAATGTTCAAACTGGGGTGCTGGCAAATGCTGTTTAGAAATTATTTGCAATCGCTTACCGATGCATCCATCAAAGCACTTCATTGCAGCTCCCACAGCAGTCTCCAACTGAATAACATTCAGGCCATTGTCCAGTGTCTTGTTGTTCACAATCACATCCATGTCCAGCGTCTTGTTCCTGATGATCTTTTGGATTCCTGGAATTCACACAAAGTTTAGAAAACTAAAATTGACTCCATTTTCAGTGTTGTACCTGGCAAGCTAATCCAGAGATTGTTGGTATTGAAAATCTTGAATGTTTTGACACTTTTGAAATCGTCCACATGCTCTTTTGGCACTTGAGCAATTTCCAAAAGACGAAGATGATTTGCGTAATGGATGAGTGTACCTCCCTTCACATCAGCCTTTGTCTTGTCCGTTACCTCCATGAGGAACTCTGGTTTTGAGTCCCCTGCCCTGTCCGGGTTTAGAAGGAAGTTTACAATGTTCAAGTCCACAGTTGCTCCCAAATTGTCCACGTTAGAGATGAAGCAGTACTCTCGTCCTTCTCTGAGAAATTGTTCCAGGAGGCCAGAGTTGTCAAAGGACAAGTAAAAGTCACCGTGACCAGGTGGGTACCATCTAAAGCAATATCCATTTCACAGTAAAGGTCATTTTCATTCCCATTTGCTTGAAACGTACGCATCAATGTCATCCTCAGTCCGACAACTGGCTGGGATTGGTGTGAAGGAGTCTCGATTGATGCGAGGATAGCGACTCTGGTTGAACGTGAATATCTTGACATTGAAGCTCCTGTACTTCCGGATGACCTTTTCAGTGTCTGTATCAGTGTTGAACTTTGGGGTGAAGGAGTCTCGATTGATGCGAGGATAGCGACTCTGGTTGAACGTGAATATCTTGACATTGAAGCTCCTGTACTTCCGGATGACCTTTTCAGTGTCTGTATCAGTGTTGAACGAGTTCATGAGCACAAGGGGAACATCGGCGTCAAAAGTTTTGTTCAAGTACTCAATCTGTTGTACAGTCAAATCCAGGAAGGTCAAGTCATTACGAACCTACAGAATCAAAAGTTAGTCATATAGTTATTAAAAAAATGACTCCAGCTTATATTAAAGCACTGTGGATTCTTACTGAAATGACTGATTTGGGTCCTCTGCATCCCATGGATGTACCCAATCCTCCGTTCAGTTTGACAACCACTAGTTTGGACAGCATTTCCCTAATTTGGTCTTTGTTTCTGGGTGTGATGAGCCCAGAGTAGTCCTGGACAGCACCTCCAGGTAACTTTTCGATCTTCTCCCATTTGATCGAAGTACCAGAACCTTGGAGAAACTTTGTAAAGATATTCTGGAAACCTTCGAACTCCTTCTCCACCATCTGCAAGAATTATTAAAAAAAATGTGAAACATTCCAAAACTAGATTCAGTTAGAGGCAAAGTGTTGTCATAATTCAACCTGATTTTTCAAGTGTTCGTTTGACAGTCGTCTTTCATCGTAGTGAAATGTCGACATTTGAAACTCCATGTCTGGAGCAATAGCAAACAAACCAATGTCGAAGGAAACAATGAATCAACTAAAATTTCGCTAGTAAACCAGCACCACGCTTCTTTTGCAAAATGTCAATCGACAGCTAAATCTTGTGATTCATTTCGAAACTTGTTTGCTTTTCCACGTTAATATTTGGTCAGGGTTTAAAACCATTGTTTTCCATTTCTACGCGTTATGACTTTACAATCGGACATGAACAATGGAATTCTGATTTCATCCAGATTAAGTTCCTCCTCGTGAGGCGGACTGGAAACGCTGCTTCAGCAAGGTACTTTTATCAGCCCTAACCTAAATCATCATCCTGCATTGTCAGCTTTTGATTAAAACTAATCCAAGATCATCATATCGCCCGATTACCTTCCCGTCCCCTTCCTCTGCCTTTTTGAGGAGTTCCTTCAATTCGTTGTCCATTCGAATCTGAGCGTCACGCTTCGTGAGGATCGCGAATTCATCAGCTTCTGCAGGACTCCCGGCACGATTCATGCTTGTTGGCTGGAAAAGAAAAGACGCTGATTACATTTTTGTCTTTGGGAAGGGAAGAATCTTTTCATTACACTTCTGACACGACCCTCAAGTATCAACTTCTCCATGTTGCAAAATGAAATTGGATGCGCGTGTACAAAAAGTGAATCAGTGTCGACTATTGTTAACTTTAATGAGTGCAAGACGTGATCAAGTGAGGGACGACTGACTCCCTCAGCGGAATCTGGTCAAATGAGACGCGTTAGTTTGATGAGCATGTTGGCCAGACAACTTTACACTTGGTCTTATCTCCAGTCAAGGAGATTAATTCGTCTAAAAAATTACTCTTATACGAATTAACCACATCTTAAAACCACAGAAGATGCTTAATAAGCTGCACGAGCTGCTTTGCCATTACGCAACTAAATGCAAGCGATTCATCTCCAAATAATGCCACCCAGCACTTTCATTGATCCCAAGGCTTATGTAGGAAATGCTGAACATAGTTTACGCATACAGGATGATAAATCATGCCGCAAAATCGCCTGAGATGAACAAAAGATTAGAAATCTAAACCTGTGAATGTGGTGTGATGAATGTGAAAATTCAGACGGATTTTTAGTTCTAAAAGGGGAAGGAACGATACTAAAGGTCATAAGAGGTTGTTTGTGTAGAAACATCCTAATCGCACTTAGGCTGAACTTGACCTCGACCTTCAACCCTTTCTTAGCATGTTCGCCTTCTAATCCTGCTTTACAATAAATCAACAGATTGCATCTCTCCACTTAAATTATTCCAGTAATTCCAGTTGTAAAATAAAAGGAAAAAAACTAGTCACTTACGGTGAGAGTTGACATTGGCCAGTGACTGTGGTTTCGACGTAGTTGATGTGCACAGGACCAGATTCCGAATGGCCTGTATTGAAATTACAAATCCCTGCTTGCCTTCAGCTGATAATGGTTATTATTGGGACATGGTCCAAGCATGTGGAGAACCCAGTGGAACCGAGGAGGGGTTTGGAATCATGTGCGTTTCACTCCGCACTCACTACAAGGCCGGCCTTCAACTACACTTGCTCGACATCAGTCAAGGGCTGACCTTCACGTGGTCATGACCATATTATAAAATACTTAAAACCAAAACCAGCTTATCTTTTCAGGTCAAGGCTTCTCGCTTCCGCTTGGGTAGAGCTGGTCCCACTAACTTCCCCTAATAAAACATGCCCACAGTGTTTTAAAAAGCAATTTGGAATCCACTGAATTTTACTGATGAATTAAACATCCAAATAATTCACGAGGTTAACTACGGCTAACTGTACCTTCATTTCATCGAGTCTAATTGCTTTTGGATTCTGCTGACTAGCTTAGGAATTAAGCCTACATATTCATTCACACATTTCACACCGCAGTCTTCAAATGCATCCTTCAGCTTCTTCATCTGAAAAGAAACCAAGTCATTTATCTCTTGTTGTTAGCTTAAAATTTGGAATACATACCTCCTTTTCTGATCCCTGACCTTCAGAAGGCAAATTGTCTCTTGCTTTACGCTCACAGTCCAGAATACAACTCTGAATTCTATCCTGTAAAAACGATTTTTAAATTACACCACAGTAAATTATGACGTTGTAAAATGTGTTAATTTCAGTCGAACCTGGAATTCTGCAATTTCATACTGGACGTATTTATGAGCTGATTGTACTTCCACTGAGCACGCTTCGACACATCGCTGTGCTTCCTCTAAACTAGCTTGGTCATTCTGACAACACTTGACTGCACACTGGTGCATCCTCAGCTGCAACCAAATCACAATCACAATTAACTCCAAATTGGGAGACAGATAATGTAAATTGAGCCACTTTACCTGAATCTTCCTTAGCCTGGTTCTGTCCAATTCGTCTACCATGTTCTTCATTGCCTTCTGCATCTTGTCCTGTGCCTCCTGTGTCTTCTGCCACTGCGAATCATCGCCCATGTCTCCGAATACAGTTAATTTAAAATGTAATTAATTAAATCAGTAATTTGCAATTTATCACACCCCGGCTTTTGGCTTTGTCAAAATGATTTCAAAGTTCACATGTCTTCAATTTAGGCGGGTTTCATCTGCAGCTAATGGAATGGAACCCAACCAAAAGATGCACACAAACCACCAACGCCAGGGCACAGGGATGGACAGTGTAAGTACATACTGGGGTACAATTCAACCTAAAACATGGAATATAATACGCATATTTATAAGACATAAATCATTTCATATAAGTATAATCTGTTGTATTAACTTTATTCAATTGTTGCTTGAATTTGTGCCATTGCTTGCCTGTGGTCCAAAAATAATTAGATAAATAGCTTCAACGATGCATTGGTCATAAAATATTACTAGGAATTGCCTTTATTTTCTTAACTTGGGCTTGAAGTTAAAAATAGAATTTTAAAAGGTGTATGAAAATGCACAGCAGCAGACAGCAGAATGGATTCAAGAGAACCGGGTACTATCCCGGTATCCATTACATAACCCGGATACTCCAGATTTTTATTGAACTACCTGAGATACAGAGTTAAAGTGTGTGAGTCAAAAATAGATTCAGTTTCCTGAAAGGTAATCCCGGATAAAATAAGTACCAAGCACTGCCGTCAAGGAACATAATCCCCATCTGGATTTTCATTATAACCATGACTAATTATAACTAATTGAACTTTGAATTTAAATTAATTTATTCCAAAATGCGAATTAACCAATTTTAATTTGTATGTTCTGTATTTTTGTAGTTTTTGAATGAAATGGCTGCCCATCTACGGGTGGGATTTTCCGTCTTCCTGACTAAAGTTTTAGACGGACTTTAATATTTTGCATTTTGTGTTTTTGGATTGTTCTCACTTCCATTTTTGCAAGCAGCTGAGGAGGTCCTTTCCTTTGTTGTCTTTCCTCTGGCAATTTTCATCTCGTGGGTGGACAATCAAGGGAAATCACAAGACCTTTGGCCTTCCTATTCTGAACTCAACAGCAACACACCACCCACCACCCCACAGGTCATCTCTCCAGAATCCAGCCAAAACTTTTCAATTTCTAAAGTAAGATTTCCATTTTTCATGTCCTCATAACATCAAATATTAGCCAATACAAAAATCAATAAAGATGAAATTATTCAACAGGTCAAGTCCAAGTGGAGCTTGCTCACTGCGCTGCGACAGCGAAGCTGTTTACTCAAAATTGGCAAAATCTTAGTAAAGAAATATGCCTGCGAAGAAGCTGACAGAGGACATGGTCGTTGGTAAGCCATAGCATCATAATCAAACATAACACCACCACACATAAATCTACTAAAGTTTGTAAAGTATTTTCCTGCTAATTTTAATTTTCTTGATGGCTTATTGACCTTGCAGCTCGTACAAAGACAAGTGATTTGAGTTCAGTGAAGAAGTTCAACTGTTGGGGCTCTGAGCTGTCTGACATCAGTGTCATCCGACGTTTTGGGAATGTGGAAGTGCTCTCCCTCAGGTGAGCAATGCCAGTTTTCCATTGCACTGGTTTACAAGACAGAAATGATTCATGCGCTGAGCCGTAGCAAAAACAATGGTTTTGGAAAGCATGAAACTGTAAGCACGACTTCGTCCCTAATTTACTTTTCCCCCTGATTTTCTACGCATTGACCATTTTGTCCATTGCTCTTTGCTCTTCTTTCTGCATAATCCCGCATCTCCTTCCGGTGGGAATTCAGCAGATTACAAGCCTGTTTTTCCAACAACAAGATAGCAGTGAGATTGAGAGTGTCCCTGTATAATCCTTTGTTGACGTAACGATGGGTCGCTTTAAAAGGTAAAAGATAAAAGTGAATCGCAGAATGCGTAGGCTTCGAGGATCTTTTTTGCACTCATTTCACATGACATTTCCCCATTGAATGCAAAACTCCTAATTTGCAAATGTATTCTTCATTACGTATAAATAGCTTCCTTGTTGCTGGAATTTTTTCTGCAGAAATTCACTCCAGGAACCAAATGGAATTCCAAGGAGAGTGTTCCATATTTGGCCCATTATGAGTCATTCCCAGTGGGATATTATTGATTAGCCTAAATAGAAATGCGACTAAATTTGAGTCCAGTCGCCCTAGAATGGTTTCATTTGGGGATTCGGGTCATCAAGATAAATACTTTTCCGTTTGCTGTAAATCGCGGCATTGTAATAAATTCACTCCAGGAACCAAATGGAATTCCAAGGAGAGTGTTCCATATTTGGCCCATTATGAGTCATTCCCAGTGGGATATTATTGACTAGCCGAAAACGACGCCTTCGGCGTCGTTTTTTCGTCTAGGCAGGGGCCCCCGGCCCCTGCACCCCGTTTGATCGCGTTAGATTCGCTAGAGGGGACAACCGAATGGCGTTTTTACCACTTGGTGGGCATATAATAAGCTTGCCCATAATTTCTCTTTTTAGAGATCATGGTTGAGCGCACTTGGGAACTGCCCCCAAGGCCCTGCCCATGCCCAATGTTTGGTCCGTAGACCGAGGCTAGGATTTAGTCCCTCACAATGTTACTGTACAAAGTTTTGACAGTAACATTGATTTTATTGGTTCACAACATTCACGTCATTTTGGTTAAAGAGATTATGACATTGTGAATATTTCTTTGTACACCACATTGAGTGTGAACCATTTATCAACCCCGGAGACCAATTGTCCCTGGTTGTATGTTGTGTCAATTTTAACACGAATACTTGACTTTCGTTTGCACCTGGAGAATGCAACGTATAATTGTCCATGACTAAACACGGCAGTTGGCAAGTAAATCCCAACGTGTTCAAGTGATTGACCCTGTGCTTTGTTTATGGTCATTGCAAAAGCTAAGACAATCGGGAATTGCCGTCGCTTCAATACGAAAGGTAATTCACTTTCATGTTGCAAGTCAATCCGAGGAATCAATACTTGTTTGCCTTGAAACCTGCCTTCAAATATTTCAGCGTGTATTGCATTTGGCTTTAGCGACTTGATAATAAGTCGAGTTCCGTTGCATAAGCCACGCTTCTTATTCAAATTCCGAAGGAGCATAACAATTGCGCCTACCTTGAGG
>VNWY01000687.1:0-32027 GCA_009869845.1 Pseudachorutes palmiensis | reverse complement strand
CAAGTAATTTGATGTAATTTGATATTCCTTCCTAATTAATTGGATAACTTTGGAAAGGAGAATATTTTAAACTTTTTCACCTTGTGTTAAAAATAGATTGAGATGGATATTGAAACTTTTCACCTGAGCTGAAGCTTTCTCTGATGGATTTTATTAATTAGGCGATGAGGGATGTAAGTTAATTGAGTGAAATGACTTTTGTTTGTTTAGGGTGAGGCGTTGGTGAAGTGTGCTAATGAGTGCATAACGCAAGATGGAACAGTGGGCCCTATCTGGAGTCATACTTGTCGACACTTCATTGCGTTCACGGGATATGCACGAATCAGGAACTGAGGAAGGTTTAAAGTTCAGCATCACAGTTTGAGTTTAGTCAGAAATATATTTTAGTTGAAGAACCTTGTGTTAGTTCAACTCCATTGAATCCAACAAACGTTTTCCACTTGGGGAAGTGCATACAAAAGAGTCCTTTCTCTCTCCCAACTTTTCAATGCAAGAATCCACTCTGTGGTTACTTTAATTCGTAATTAAAAGTGTGTAGTTTTAAGCCCATCCAACCAAAGGGAATCTAAAATTGGATTATTCATTATCCATGAACAAATAAATCAGAATTTGGAATTGTATTTAATATGTACCCGAATTTACTTGATTCTTCAACGTATTTTATTCCTAACTCGCTTTTGTAGTCTTGTTCCCTTTGGATTTCTTCAGTTTCTTCAGTCCATCCATGTTTCCTTTGAGGAGGCTGAAAAAAGCTATCTGGAATCGAGTGACGTCCTTCGGATGAACCTACATAACAAACAAGAAATAATCATAAACTACCCAGGAATGAAATTCCATAAAACTGAACCAATTAGCAGAAATTGAGTGAGTAAAAGTGAGCTGAACTCAAAGCTGAGTTAATTAACTTCGTTAAGTGAGTATGGCGTGTAAGGAGAAGACTGTACCAGAGTTGAAATCTTCTTGGTATGTAACTTGGCCCTGATAAGGCAGGAAGGTTCAGCCGCCGTCACTGCTGCGTGACCTGTGCTATGAGTTGACTTGGCCTTGGCTTCACGTTCCTTCTCTTTGGCCTTTGACTTCTTCCCTGGTTTCCTAGGATTGAACTTTGGCGTAGGCTTTGTCTTCCCATTGTCTAAAGTTTCAATTAAAATTAATTTTAGTCACATGCCGGTAGGATTATTTACAAAATCAAGAGGAGTAAAGATTTACATTTCTTGAGCGTCATTGACACACTTCCGGTTCCTGTACTTCTTGACCTTTGGAATAATCTTGTCAATTCCAAAAGGAACTGCAATACAAACGTAATTCACAACATTTAGTTTAACATTTGGATGATGATTGACATATTGAAGATTGGGAGATTGAATCAGCAGGTAGTGAATTAGATTAGGTGCTTGTAATTGATTTTATAGATTTTATTATAGCTTACCACGTCATGTTCCAAGAGCACCATATTAATTGTGTGACCTTCTTGACCGTTTAGCAGGGTCGTTGACCTCTTGAATGTGTCAAAAAGGAATCTTTTTGAGCAGAAATGTCAACAGAAGTGAACTTTTTATGCCCTGCTGCTGCCACTTGCAAAACCCCGCATATTTTCTCCAGTCCAAATCCAATGGAAAAATGAACTTTACAATAAGGCAATTGACCTGAGTTGACCTCTGAAGAAAACAGTCTGTATAGTCACAATTCCCAATGGATTTCGTGTACACTAAAGTCCCAATGGTGCTGCTTAAAATTAATCTAAACAATTAATGAAGTCCAGAAAGTCATTGAATTTAATTAAAAAGGAAAACATAAGACATAAGAGGATTAGAGAAGTCGGCGAAAGTCTTAAGCAAGCTAATTAGCTGAATGACGAGCTCAAATGTATTGCTTAACCTTATTGCAAAGTGTAACGGCAGAGATAAGTGCAGTAGCGGCGTGGCAGTAATCTCAAATGCACACTTAACAGTAACATTTTAGCTGCATCCTTTTTCAATAGTAGCGATAAGTCAGTTAAAGCTGCGAATGGAATTTTAGGCATTTTGTTAGACCACGGCAACACCAGCTTCTGATCTTGACTCTGGGAGCTGATGTGCTTCTTCCCAAGTGTCGGTAAGGGGATCGTAAACTTCCACGGTACAAAGAGTGACCTGGATAAAACAAAAGTTTAAGTTACAATGAAGATTGAATTAAACTGGATCAATTGACCTGCGCCCTGAAGAAGTTGCTTTCACGAGTTTGGTCTCCGCCGATGCAAAAGAGGCGACCGTTGACCGCTTGCGTGGCAGGGTTGGCTCTTCCCACATTCAAAGGACACACGTCTGTCCATTCATTCTTGGCGAACGAGTATTTCTCAACTGAACGGAGAACTCTTGATTGCTTATTCCTTCCACCCATTACATACAACTCAGAGTTCAAGATCGCAAATCCAATCTGGCTCCTGGAAATTAAAAGAGTTGTCAATGTCAATGCTCAAGTGATGAATTAGTTTCTCTGACCTCAAGGACTTCATTGGTGCCAGTTTGTTCCACGTGCCTGTCACTGGGCAGTAAGAAGAGAGATCTCGAACGTGTCGATCAGTCAATGTACAGCCACCGAGAATGTAGATGAGGCCATTATAGGAAAAGCAGCCCATGCCAAATCGTGGTTCCTCCATGTCACCAATCAGTGCCCATTCATTTCGATAAGGGTCGTATTTCTCAATGCTCCCACCAATCCCTTCGCCAACCCACCCACCAAAGGCGTAGATGAAAGATTCATTTGTCAATTCATTTTCCCATGTGGTGAGACCAAAGGCGCAACGAGGAATTATCATGGACTCTATCGCTGTCCAATTGTCTTCTTGCGGACTGTAAACCTAAAAGAACGGCGAATGCTTACAAGTTACAACTGCGGGTGGCTACGCCATGTTAAATTACAATTTTAAATCCTTCGTACCTCTCCAGTTGCCAAAATTTTAGATTCTTGCTCCCCACCGACGACGTAAATGAGTCCCTCTGTAAAATAATTAAAAATCATTCAAGGAATTTAGAAACTGTGGCTTTATGACTATTTACCCAGTGTCGCAACACCCGGAGTGATTCTCCCAATGTTCATGGGTTCCACACTCGTCCAAGTTTTCCTACGCAAACAGACACCGGTTTACTTTAACCTTTTGAGGGTTTTTGACAGGATTGGCGATCACTCACTGAAAAGTGTCGAAACAGTCAACGGCACTCAGAGTTGATTCTGACAGTTGTTTCCATCCAGTTCCAAACTGTCTCCTGGAACCTCCGATGACATAAATGTATTTTTTGGCACTTTTACAAAATACAGAATATAAAACCATGAAAATGAATTTCAAAAATGAAAACATTTAATTAAAGTTACCTTTTTCTTGGCTGCGTAAGAAGGCTAACGAGAGAGCCCCGCCTTGCATGGAGATCCTTTTGTAAACTTCGCAAAGCAATCTTAGTCGAAGCATCGCTAATTTTCTCTACACAATTATCCAGAAGTCGCGAAGGGATGAGAGCAAGGCGTATCGTTTTTAGTATTTGGAAAATATAAGGCCGCCGAGCTCCAATTGAAGAGTTCAGCCAAGCTAGCGCTGCTTGTAATACCTGGAAATAAACAAGTTTCCAATTAAAAATAATTTATTGGAAGTCATTGCGGAGAATTTACTTGATACTCCGAGTCAACTTTGAGTTTCTCACTCTCTAGGAAATGCAATAAAATATCTTTTGGTGTGTCCAGGAATTCTTCTTCTTCAACAACTTGAGGAAAGTTTCTGTAAATATGAGCCTGGGCATGAACTTTGAGGGTTTCGCACGAATGTGTGTCAGCGAATCTGCAAAAAAGCAAATGATTAGTTATACAAACACTTTGGCAACTATTGGTTCAAATATTAAGTTAACCTATAGATGCCGATTGCGTTTGAAGGGTGGAGTTCTGACTTGAGGAATTCGGTGCAAGCATCCAACACTTCCGGGAGTCCAAGCATATCTGCCGCGATGAGAATTTCCTGTACAGTGCCTTGTGTCAGAAATACTTGTCCAGTATAAATGAAATGAAGCAAAGATGAAAAGACAGTTGATGAAATGTTCTTCAGTTCCAATTTCTCCGTTCGAGACTCTTTCATTCCTGCCATAAACATGGCGCGGAAGTAGGTGCTGGAGGAGGCTAGGATAGTTCGATGCACCTGTATAATTACCCAAACATTAGAATCAACTGGATGGTAATGAATCAGGACGTGCTTACGTTGTAAGTTTGTCCATCGCAAATGATTTCTAGATCGCAGAAGCATTCCGCCTGCCATAAATCGTAGAAGTTTTGGAGTATTTTCCCACTGTAGGTTTCGCTGTTGAAGACTTTGCAATTGGGATCCATTGTGACCTCGTCCTGTGGGTTGGTCACATGAAGAAGAAAACCGTTGTTGCCCTTAGCTTACCATTCCCAGTACACCATTGACTGTTTACAAACTGGAACTCGTGACGATATGAACTGTCATCAGCTGGCCAAGGTGCAGCAGGGCATCACCCAAATGTACACAACTTAGCACCCCTCCTGAAAAGCTAGCCCTAACCGAGTTATTATTAAATTTAAATCATCAAAAAATTATTTTATATCAAGTTTAATCATCAGAAAATGATTTTATTTTATTAGAATAAGTTTTATCATCCAAAAAATGATTAAAATGAGCTTATTAAAATAAGTCGTGTAGCTGGGACGCTGGGAGACTCGGTGAACGGGACAGGGTGCTTACTGTTGGGGCTGGGTGGCTAATTAACGTGATTACTCGAAGCATGCATAGCATAGCAGATGGAAACTTTCATCACGCAATTCATCTTTGCTTCTTTTCGATACGAGCCCGCCAGAATAATTGCCTTGTTGTTTGTTAATTTTAATGGACCAGATCAATCGAAATACCAAGATGGATCCAGATCCAGGCCTCAGTGTCGTGTCACAGGGTTACCTCCTTGGGAAATCTCCAGCTCAAATGAAACAATTGACGTCCATACTGAACCATATTGGCGACGCCAGTGATGATCGGCTACTTTGCAATTTGTACGAACAGACGATTGGGCGTCCTGGAACTCAGATGCCAGTCCAGTACAGAACAACATTCTGCAAATTCGTATTGAGTCAAGTAATGTAATTAACGGATATTGATATAATAAATCATCGGTGAATAATTTTTTCTTGTTTTTGCAAGGTAGAAAAACGCATGGAAACCAGGATAAAGGAACTGGAGGAAGACGACGATGATCCACTTCCAGGCCTCGAATCGTGGTACTCTGAACTGGAGAAAATAGTCAGTCTCCCCTCCAGAATTGTTTTTCAGACTGTACAGTTTCACTAGGAATGAAGCAGCCTCCGGAAGTGGATCCACACTAATCAAGATATTCGAGAATGAGAATGTTTTTGTGGCAGAAGGAACCACAGGCCTCAAGACTTGGGATGTGAGCTACTAAAAATCAAACATTTAATTTGTAATAATTTTCATTAATTTTGCCAGGCTTCACGGCACTTTGCAACCTGGGTTTTTGGAAATCGGCCGGAACAAATTCTAAATGCAAACTGGGCAGTAGAACTTGGATCTGGGACAGGGCTACTGGGCATAGCGATAGTCACAGCAAATCCTGAACTCAAGAAATTAATTGTCACTGACGGAAGTGACAAGGCGCTGGAAAACTGCCAGTTCAATTACATTACAAATCTACCAAATGCCAATAGCAAAATTGATTTTGAAAAAATCGACTGGGTGGAAGACATTCCTAAGTTTTCGAGTCTGGTGGATAGAACTACTGCCAAAGCCGGACCAGGAGTGCTAATTGGAGCAGGTAAATTACACACAAAGATCCAAGTACCCTGGTTATAATTTGATTGATTGATTTGACTTTTAGACATAGTTTTTGACGTGGATTTAATCCCATGGCTGATTAAATTAATCGAAATGTTCTTGGTAAGAAATGAAGGCCACTGCTTACTAGGCTGCACTGCGAGGAATGAAAAGACTGTTGAAACCCTTGGACGAGAAATCGGTAAGTTACAAAACCAATTGGAAATCAAAAGTAATAAGGATTTTTTTTTTATTTTCTAGGAAAGCAGAATCGCCAGTTCCAAGTGGTTCACGCGTGGAGTGAAGACGATGAAGGTTCCGGTTTCATTTTTGATATCAGATGATAAAATCCTTGAATTGATTCATTGTTACATTCTCGACGTCAAATAAGAATTTCAAGTGGAATCAAATGTGGAGATCCCTTCTTTGTATTCGGAAGAGCAGGGATGAAAGTCAGATGAATGGAATCGTGTTGTTCAAGAAAAGAAATGGCGGAATGAGGAGAGGAATTCCCGCCATGTCGCCAACTGCTTCAACTGTTGTCGAATTTAGAGCCCACATCCTCCACTATTGTTTTGATCGGTTGCGCAAAAATGGATATTTTTGGTTATGTTTGTTCATTTGACTTCTGTCGTAATCAGCGGAATTGACGTCACCATTGCTGTATAACTGCCACTGCCACTTACTAAATTAGCCTTGTACCTTCTGGATATTGGTAATACTCAGGCTACAGCGATTTCCCAGGAGAGAAGTCATGATCATTTTCAAGATACGTCACTCGGAGCTCCTTATAAAACCAGCGTGTTAGTGTCATAGGTCAGTTAGTCAAGGCAGAGACATTGTACTTCAGACTTCTGCTTTCCTGGAGAAATCGAAAGAATCTTTATTGAAATGGGCGGGACAGGAATGGAGGTGCCAGCTACCACTGTGGAAGAACCAAGTCCCATCAAATCCCAAATACTGAGTCAATACAATGGCTACTTCAAGGACAAAGTGATTGTCATCACTGGCGCTAGACAAGGTAAAACAACAACCAAAATTCTATCCCTTGCACTTTTTCATTTCAGTGATTCCATATCCTTTCTCACAGGAATTGGCCGTGAGCTGGCAAAGTTGTTTTACTCGGAAGGGGCAAAGGTTTACGCCGTGTCAAGGTTCACGGAGCATTTGAAGAGTCTGAAGGACCGCTACCCTGGGGTCACCACCATTGCTTGCAACTTGAAAAGCTGGAAAGATACTGAAGAAGCATTGACTGAAACGATCGAAGGGACAAGTAAAAACACCGATATAATTGTAGTTAATCATGATTGCAATTAGAATTGTTTTACTGTTGTGCAGTTGACCTGCTCGTAAACAATGCAGAGGAAATTCAACGGGAAGATTTTCTGCATTCAACTGCATACGCCATGGACAGGTAAGGAAGAAGGTTTGAAATAAAGACAGTTAATTGTTAATTCAATGGTCCTACAGGGTCTTTGACATCAATGTCAAAGGTCTCCTGGCTGTGAGTAAAGTGGTTGTGGGCAAAATGATCGAATCTGGAAAGGGAGGTTCCATTGTCAACATTTCTTCACTGGCTTCTTTCAATCCGTCACTGGCTACTGGACTTTTTGGTTACTGTGCGTAAATAACAACTATACTAGGTCTAAAATGTAAACTATTTTAACAAATGTCTGGTTTTCAGGTTCATCAAAAGCAGCAGCAGATATGGTACCTTATTTGATTTTTATGAACTGGAGGAATGCAGCCATTTTGAATTCTGTAGATATCTCGGTGCATGGCGGTTGAGTTGGCCCAACACAAAATCCGAGTGAATAGGTTACGTTTTCTTTTTACATAACAAATTATCACATATGTTTCAAGGCTTTATTTTTATTTTCAGTGTGAATCCAACAATCGTTTCGTAAGGACAAACGGCTTATGGTTTTAGTTTAGCTGTAATTTCTATTAATATTTGAAGGAATGATTTCCGGAAGGAGTTCTGGATTGGTGATGACGAATCCAAAGCACAGGCTGAGAAGTTGGGGAAGCTGACTCCGCTGAAACGTTTTGCTGTGATGGAGGACGTCATTCAAGCAGTGGTGTTTCTGTTAAGCAACAAATCAGAGATGATTACAGGGCAAGCAATCAAGATAGATGGAGGATATGGAGCTCGCTAAAGTTAATCAAAGCAAGAACATGTTTTAGATTCAATATCAATCAGAAATTGTTGCTCAAGAGAGCAAATGTAGAAATAAAATGAACAAAACTTTGAGGAAACAAAAACTTATTTCAACATTTCATCATGCAAGATGGAGATGATCCTCAACTGGCGTGTGATGAACACCAAAGTTTTAATCACGGAACATCATGGAAGAATTGATCGGTGATGAATTGCACAATGGACCATTGAATGGTGAAATCCAAAGGAAATCGGACCAAAGTGCAAACAATTGCTTCAAGTTCTGGAGAAAGTTCATGTTTTGTGTTTGGCAAAGGAAGATACTTGGAGTTGAGCACGCCATTTTTTTTCCTCATGATCCTCAGCAGACCCATCAATCAATCATGTCCAAATCCAGATTTCCATATTGCTCAACATTCCTTTACTTTCTGCCTTATGAACCCTTGGAATTGATTTTCAACGTTCATTTCTTCTCCAACTTTCCACTGGGTCACTGCACGTATAGTTTTCAGGCAAGTCTCTGAGGCTGGAGTCGTTGGCAGTGACTGAGGGCAGAAGAAGGAGTCGGCGGTTCTCCATCAACATGGCAGGCTATGACGAAACACCATTCAAAGGAAAAAGTAAGTCACACTTACAAATCAAACGAATACAAAAATGGAATCTTTTTTTACAGGAATTGTAGTCACTGGAGCACGTCAAGGTAAATTCCAGAGTTTTGGACTTTGAGTCAACGATACGTTTGGAATTTGATTTTCCAGGCGTGGGACGAGAGTTGTGTAAAGCGCTAAGCGCCCAAGGTGCTATTTGCTTCGCCATTTCTCGTTTCGAGGAGCATTTGAAAGCTCTGAAGAAGGAATGTCCAAGTGTCACCATCATCACAGCCAATCTACGCAACTGGAAAGACACGGAAGAAGCCTTGCAGGAAGTCATTGACGAACCAATCAACTGCTTGGTAACGGAACAAAGTTACACACAAGCGACATTATCAGGTTAATTATTTTGCAGGTGAATAATGCCGAAGAAGTTGTTCGGGAGAACTTTTTGGACATGAAAACGGATTCACTGGACAGGTAAACTCAATTCCAATTGGAATTTATTTGTATTTTTGTTTATCTCTCTCTCATAGGGTCTTTGACATGTAAGTTCTTCTAGAAAATGTAAAGTTTGCCCTAGACTAACCACATTCTATTCAGTAATGTAAAAGCTGTTGTTTGCGTGAGTAAAATCATCGCCAAGAACATGATTGCTGCTGGGAATGGCGGCGTCATCATCAACTTGTCCAGTCTCGCTTCCAAAGTGCCAACAGCAGGGACTGGACTCTTTGCATACTGCGCTAGCAAAGCTGCTCAAGGTAAAGCGCTCATTCACCAGTCGCTGCTAAAGTTGTAATTATAAATAATGTGACAGATATGATCACCCGATGCATGGCAGTGGCACTGGGGCAATACAACATCCGTGTCAACAGGTACATGGTACAATTTGTAGCAATTAGGCTGATTTGATTTATTGTTTTACTCCAGCGTCAATCCCACGATCATCACTAATGACTTCCGGAAGGATTTTTGGATTGGAGATGAAGAATCCAAAGCATCTGCCAAGTTGCTCCAGGAACTGACTCCATTGCAGCGATTCGCAGAAATAGACGACGTCCTTAATGCAATTGTAAGTTACAATCTAAGCAAAAGGAACAAATGGGATGTATTTCTGTAATATTAATTTCTATAGCTTTTTCTAATGAGTGAAAACAGCAAGATGATCACTGGAGAATCCATTTTGGTAAGAGCAGGGTACCTAATGTAATGTTAACTGTGTTCTGAAGATTATATTTGAATTGCAGGTTGACGGAGGATATTCTGCCCGTTAAAGTTAAAATCTGATGACAAATGGGAAGCAATTAGTCGATGAATGAAGTTAGCATGTAATTTAGCGGGGCATTTCAAAGTGCCTTATCCTCTGTAAAAATTAAACGGAGTAAATGAGTGTAGTTAAATTAATTAATCAAAGGTTATTAGGAGCCAACACTGAACTCTGACCTCTGAATTGCTAATCGATATCTTGATCATCTACACTGCACCGTAAGCAATTGTTTTCAATTGAATTCTTACTCCAGATTTAATTGGTTTACAGAAATATTTCTAATCATAAGTTAGGGTTATTTAATGAGATGTAGGCTTCAATCTTACTTCCTTAAAGCCTTGTGCTTTCCGTTTCAAGTAGTTGTTCTGTTTTTTCCAAACTGGTGATTAATGTCCCTCAGGACTCTTCGCTCAAAATCAAAATCGTACTGAAAAGGAGCCAGATTGACTTCCCTGTTCCTTGGGAACGAGTAAAGAAGTCTGGAATCATGGGCGCTGAAACCGTGTCGAAGAGCAGGGTGAAGAACTAAAGGGAGACCTTGAAGAGCTCCCTCCTGCTGACCTTTGTGTTGAGTAGAACTTGGCAAGTATGGGTTGCTCATTTCTGGAGGAATGCAGTTGACATTGTTGTAGCCACCATTGGAATTCCTAGCCGGAAGAGGAGGAGGGAGATTGGGGTAGAGAGCAGGGAATGTTGGTGGGACGGAAGCAGCCAGCGGGTACTTCTGAGCAGAGTAGATGAATGAACTTTGGCCTATGGACACAAAGCCTTCTTCAGTCAGCTCTCCATCTTCGTCAAACTCAACTGGCTTCTCGGTCCCGTACGTTTCAGGGTTGTGGATTACTTTCCCGTCTTCTATAGCAGGAGCTCCGATTTCTTTGAAGACTTGGATCAACCCGCTGAACATTTCCGGAAAATCTGAGTGTGTAGATTAAAGCCTGGAAACAACAGATTGAAATGTCAAAATAAAATACTTTAACCTTGTTCACATGTAATCAAGCAGTAAAGGCATCCGAAGCAAGCCAAAGCGTAGCAAATCAAACTCATAAACATGATACTTGTTAATGAAAACACACCTAAAAGGAGTTATTTTAAGTTGATTTGTTGTGATTTTTGGAACTTTTGTTTTTAGTGCTCTCTGGAGTGAATGTCTGGAATTTTGAATGAGTGATTTGTATCTTTTGAAGCTTTTTAGGCAGTTCGATCCTGAAGTTTTGGAATGGAAGCCTTGATTTCCTCCAGAAAGGAACTCATGTTGTGCATTTGAGTTCCACCAAGGACTACAGCACAGCGATTTTCAATTCGATTTAAGTTGTGAACGACGAGTGACTCTGCATAAGTGATTCCGCCCAAAATGATCACAATGATTTCGGAAGGTCGAAAATTGGGATCAGTTGCTCCACTGAAATGCTCATCTCGTCCTTTGTTGAAATAAGGAAAATCGACTTCCTTTAACTTCCCTTTCAGCGCTTCTTCCAGAACATTTTTCAGCCAAGGACTGTGTTGGGTGTAAATATTTTCCACTCCCTGAAGTCCTTTGATGAACCTCTTTGTCACCGAAACAGGGTCAATCCCAAACAAATCCGACTTTCTCTTCTTCACTCCACCGAAACGAAGAATAGCTTTGACCAGGCTCAAATCATCTTCGGCCACGCCCCTTCCTTTCAACTTCCGAATGAGTCCGGTGATGTCATTGTTGGAATGTGTTTCAAACTTGAGGGCGTAGAGCAAAGTTAGACGGAGCAAATCCTTCTCTCGGATTTTTGGATTCGAAAGAAGCTGCTGGAGACGCTGCAAGCTTGAAGAATGATTGGAGTGACATGCGATTTCTTGTTCCAGTTCTGACACTTCCAAGAGGCAGTACTTTTCATTGAGACGAGCAAGCTCACCAACAACTGCCACATGCTTGGTCACAGTCCCAGACATTTGCTTGAAGTGGGGATAGTTTTCGATAAAATTTTTCATGTCATCTATGGATTCCACTTTCTGATGGGACTTGGCCTTGTTCTGGAATTCTTCGACAAGTGTACGGAGACTTTGTCCCACCGCACCGAAATCAGCGTAGAGATTGTCAGCAAAGAATTTATCATACTCGGGAGAGAGGACGACTTCACGGAAATCCTTTGGAATGTCTACAAAAGTCAAAACAGTTAAATAAAAACCAATTAAAAATAAATATAAATATGTTTTTCATACCAGGAGCGTCTCCGAGATTGACACGTTGGTTCTTGATGGTCAGAAGTTCATGGACCATGGCCTGATACGTCCATTGGTTCAACAAAGGAGTGACACAATCGTCTCTTCTGTCCAGAATAAGGAGCACCGGGCGTTGTGACACTCGTGGTATCGGGAAGTCAAAGAGACTTGACTCTTTTGCAATTGTGAATTGCAACTTATCTGCCAATTTCTCAGCAGGGCGTGACCACGCCGTGTAACGAATGTAAGGATGACGCCTTGTTGCTAGGAAGAAGCTGATGACTGCCTGTGTCACAGAATGTGCCACACTGTCATCCATCAGTTCCGCTGCCGAGAATACGTGGCCATGTGGTGTATTAGTGATGAAAGTATGCTGATTGATTGGAATAAAGTCGGTGAAGTATTCGGATATTTCTCGCACTGCTTCAGACTCATCGGCTTCGGCAATCCGTTTGATCTCTGTTCGTGGAATAGAGTTTGTCCAGTAGACAAAGTACGAAGAGTAGAATGGATTCTTCAGTTCGGTACACAGGTGTGTAACGTTCTCTTCAGTCGGGCGTAGAAATGCGAGGCACTTCAAGTGCTTCAGGGGCTCTCGATTCTTGACATTGTCCAGTCTGTCACAGAGGTAGACTTCCTTTTGCATAATCTCCGACTGAGAATAGACGTTTGACACGACAGAAGTCGTTTCCTTGTCCATTAGCAAAATCTTCATCCCAGGACCGGCACTCTGGATCATTTTATCGACGTAGTGTCGGATTGACTGAACCACGTTCATCTTGGATTCCTTTTGTCACTCTTGATCGTTCCTCCTCCCTATCAGTCAGGAACAGGAAGTTTCTTATTCGAAAATTAGATTTCTAGCCAAGTAACATAACAAGTGAGGTAAAAACTTATTAATCATGCAATATGCAACGTAGTAATCAAGCAACTCTAAACTAACAGCAATGGCAGCATCTGAAGCTTCATAATTTCGTGCAAATTGCATAAATTGCGTAGCAGAGGACTTAATTTTTGATTGAGTAACTGACCTGTCACGTGTGAGGCGTGAACTGTGTATTATATCTCCTGCGGGTAACCGAGGGTACTTCCAGTTGACAGTACGGCGGGGACTTGACGGAAAGTTGGTACAAATTAATTAACTTGTTCAAGAATTGACAATTTCGTATGACTCAAAGAGGGCTGATTGACAATAAATAAGAGCTGAGCTAATTCAAAGAAATTGCAGAAATCACAGAACCTCAGGGTGTCAAAATTGCAACATTCAAAATAATCTAAAAACTGCTTAAACGTGTGCAGAAAACTAAACAAATTAACACGTTTTAAAAATTAATTTTAAAATTAAAAGGATTTTTCTATCAATTCATTGAATTGGCGATACGAATTCACGAGTGAGGTAATTTTTAGTCCGTGAAATTGCTTCAAAAACTCAAAATGAATTTAAAACCATAGTTTTAAACTAAATATTTTGAACTTGGTTGAAGTGAAATGGTTTCTGGCTTGAAATTATTAATTAAATTAAAATTAATTAAACAGAACAACCCTGGTTAATCTAGCTAATATGTGTCTGCACTTTCTGTGGAATAGGGCAACCCACTTCTCAAAAACAGATGGCCAGGAATGGACCAATCAGAAACCAGGATTTAAACGTTTTTATTAGAAGGCGTCTTGTGCGTATACGTGAGTATAAAAATAAAAAATGTTACGCCCGATGTCTCCCAATTAAGATTTCAAAGGCCCTTTTGACCTTTGGAATCTTGTTAATTGCCTTGGTTCGATTCCACAATCTTGGATGAGTTTTGAATGAAGTCCTGAATAAAGGATGATCGCCGTGCTGCTGTTTTCCATCATTTCTGTAAGTTCTTTGACTTCCATGGCACAGAGTTCGCCAAGTGAATTGACTCGGTTAAGCACTTTATAAATGGACTTGGAATCAATGCCCGGGAGTTTGGATAAAAAGGCGTGTGAGATGGGATTAAATTTTGAAGTAGCTTCGGATCCAGCGACGTCCTTCAATATGGCAAGCGCCACTTCAGCTTCAGGCTGAGCCTTCCCTCGCTTCAGTTCCTATAATGATAAAAATAACTAAAAGTTGAATTCATCAGCAGGTAAATCGATTGGGAATTTACATGGAATATTTCAGACGTGTAGTGAGCACCAGGTGACCAAATGATTCTTAATTTGGGGAAATTGATTGTGAGCAGCTGCAACTTTGGCATAACCTGAGCCAGATCTACATATAGAAAATTATTAGGTATATTCATATTCATATTCAAACTTTAAATAAAGGTCGGAGTCTGATTTTGGAATGAGAACTGTACCACTTCTGTAGCGACTTGAGCCCCACTTCTGCGCATGTTCGATGAGTAACACTGGTTTCTTGTAATGTCTCCCCATAGCCTCAGCCTGTTTGTACAAACGCCCTGAGTTTAAACTCCCGATTAAATCCGAAATTGACTTGCGCTCGACGCAGATGTCAGGGGTGAGAATGTAGTCGCCAACATCAAGAGTCAGAGGCTCCAGGTCAATCCCTCGTTTGTGAATCAGCGAAGGCAGTTCAGAGCGAAACTCACGCATATCCACCAACACGATTTGATCACCTAAGAAAAATATCTATTAGCTCTTATACGCACAAAACAACACACCCTTGCCTTCATTCGAATTCTCCATGTTCCTCCTGGACAAAGTTCCCGACGCTTGACTTGCTTTGGTTGGATCCCTCCACAAATCCTGATTGAGTTCATCCTTCCCTTCTCGATCGTTAGGAATCACCTGAAACCCAAAAACTTTAGACACAAACAGTTCACGTTCAACTCCAATTTACCATGTTCGCTTTTTCAGAGATGAGTTTCTCAAATGCAAGTTTCTCTCTGGCGATTTCAGTCAAGTAGACTTGTTCCTCGATTGAATTCCCAAAAACAAGAAAGTAAATCTGAACAGTTTGGGTGGTTCCGATACGAGCCCGATAAATCTCGATCTTCCGTACCAATTCCAAATCTAAAAATGAGCAGGAAAAAAGGATAATTTCAATTTTATTCAAAAATAAAAGATATTTACCCGGATCAAAAACGATGATAATGTCAGGTCGAAGTCTCTCCAGCATCTCTTCAGTCCCATATGCTTCCCCAGTTCCAAAAGTTTTGATTGGAAATATAAAAACAGGTGATTGTGCAAACTCGATTTCGTCATACTTTCTCTGTATTTGAGTGAGTGTGAATTGAAACTCAGTCGGGCCAATCGATTCATTCAACTTGTCCGCTTGGGCCTTGCTTTGCTTCCTAGTGCCATCCACTTGTGGATCCACTCTATCCTCCATCGCAAGTGAATTGAGTTTCGTTATTATTTCAGTTGGAACCTCAATTTTTACATTTTCACACTTCCTCGCTATTTTTGACAACGCCAGCATCTTCCCTCTGGACAGGTAGTCACGAATTCCAAGACAACTTTTCCACTCCTGAGCATAAATGGCAGTTTTGCATCTGGCAAATGGACACGCCGCTTCAGCTTCGGTCTCTGGTTTCTGCCGTAGTTTTGTGTTGATATCGTTAAGGATTTCGCCAATGGCTAACCACTTTGGGTGAATTTCTGGATCAAAAACTAGAGGCTTGGGTGGTTGACCAGGAAGACGTTTTTCTGGTGATTGTCTTGTTGGCCACAGTCGCTTTTGCGCCGCGGTGATGATTTTCTCAGCGGCTCTTGATAGAACCCATCCAGATCCTGATTTCATCGCCGCTTCTTTTGACGTATAGTTGCACAAAGTTGAGTAAAATGTAACACAGTCTGTCTTGGTCAATTGAGCCAGAAGTAACCGGAATATTTTCAAGTCGCTTAAAACTTCTTTTGCTTTGAGATCAATCGTGTTCCAGACGGGGTCAACATAGGCACGGATTATTTTCTCGAAGCCTTTCGTCAAGGCCGTTTCCTTACTGACATCTTCATTATTGAGACCAGGGACGAGTCGCTTCAGTTCGCTCACAGTTGATGCCACCAAATCCATCAGATTTATTTGGATTTCCTTCATTTCCGGAGTTAGTTCCATATGAATTTCAATCACAGGCTCAGGGGAGGAAGGGTTCAACTGCGGCTTAAGTGCCGCTCGTATCGATTCATGGAACCGTGGCCACAGTGACACCTTAGGGAGGAAGCAACATTTCATCACATTCGTAACACGGGAAAACCCATTTAAGAATGTCGCCGGTGAGCTTGAAAAGCACTTGATAAACCCAGTCTTATTCTTGGTCCGGTAAAGTCTCAGAATGAATGCTTCCTACAAATGCAAAATTCAGAAAACATTTAGTACAAGTACGCTCTGCTTGAATTCATTGAAGAGTATCTTGCCTGTGAAGTTTCGATTACATTGTGCGCCCGGAGAATGATGATTCCCGTAATTTTATCTGCGGGTACCACATCTTTGAGAAAGTCAACCACAAGGATTCTTGGTGTGATGAAGAATACACCCCCTTCTGAGTACATTCGCTTCCTTTCAGGTGCATGGAATTCAGTAGTGATTGAAAATAGCCTTGTCTTCTCATCCTTCCTTTCCAGAAAGTATGTTTCTTCTGCAGGACTTGCGGATAGCACGAATACGAGATTAATGTCTAACCCATAAATCCTGAAGATGTTATGAAGGACCTAAAGACATTAAATTGGTTTAATTCAGAATCAAAATTAAGTAAATGTTAACCTTGTGAATGCCAATTCCTTTTGCAAAGACGAGTAGCTGGCTCTCCTCCACAATGTTGAGGAGGAGTTCTGTTTCGTAGTCAAGCAGCTTCGGCATCCTCACCAGCGTCGACCTGGACATGGATGACCTAAGGAATCAAAATCAATTGGTTGTTTACAAAGTAACCTTTAAAAATAATAAAAGTTGACCTTTATTGCCGGGTTCAAGAAGATACGGAGTTTGAGGTTCCAAGTGCGTGTGGTTTGACAAGGAAAACATGAGAAAGAGGCACACCCACTGCCACCGTTTCCATCAACACCAGAACACAGAAAGCAGAGGTGGTCAGCTTCTACACAAACCAAGGTCAAAGGTCACATCTCAAGCTTCATTGGCTATTTCAGTAGGTGAATATGGTTTAATAAGTGGCTCATTTATGTCTAAAATTACAACCTTTTCGAATGCATTGAATTGGGTGTGAGTAGCTTCGGCATCCTCACCAGCGTCGACCTGGACATGGATGACCTAAGGAATCAAAATCAATTGGTTGTTTACAAAGTAACCTTTAAAAATAATAAAAGTTGACCTTTATTGCCGGGTTCCAAAAGATACGGAGTTTGAGGTTCCAAGTGCGTGTGGTTTGACAAGGAAAACATGAGAAAGAGGCACACCCACTGGCACCGTTTCCATCAACACCACAACACAGAAAGCAGAGGTGGTCAGCTTCTGCACAAATCAAGGTCAAAGGTCACATCACAAGCTTCATTGGCTATTTCAGTAGGTGAATATGGTTTAATAAGTGGCTCATTTATGTCTAAAATTACAACCTTTTCGAATGCATTGAATTGGGTGTGAGGAATGTCTCTCAATGTCCATCTCCCCACTCATGGGTGCTAAGTTTTGTATGGAACTTTTTCATTTGCCTGTAGGAAATCCTTGGTGAATCACTTGAAACCGGAGGTCAAATTGTGTTGACGTTTGATAGGTCAAGTGTTGTAGCTGAGTGTTGAGGTCAGAACTGAAGATGACAGAAAGACTAAAAGGTTTCAGTCTTGAACCAATTACCTGCCACGCCTGGAACAAGGACAGGACACGTAATACACAAAATATTAATTTAATTCTAATTTCCAAGTAATCAATCCCCCTTTGTCATTTGTAGAAATTGCAGTATCGCCAAACAGTGCTGAAGTTCATATCTACAAGAAGACGGGGGCTGAGTTCATCTTGATTGACGTACTCAAGCAACATGATTTACGAGTCACTGGAATAGACTGGGGGTCAAAGACTAATCGAATCGTCACTTGCGCTGCAGTAAGGAGGAATATAGGATATATAAGTAAGGAATATTATTATCAATTGTTTTAATTGGCTATTTACATCTTAGGATCGGAATGCATACGTATGGAAGCAAGAAGGTTCGGATCAGAAATGGAAACCAACTTTGGTTCTTTTACGAATCAATCGGGCTGCCACTTGTGTCAAATGGTCACCCTTGGAAAACAAGTTTGCTGTTGGCTCCGGAGCGAGACTGATTTCTGTACTTTCTTTATCAGACTCACAAGGCTTTATAATTCGAATTATTGTCTGCCTTTTAGGTGTGTTACTTTGAAAAGGAAAATGATTGGTGGGTATCCAAGCATATCAAGAAACCTATCCGCTCCACTGTCACTGCAATCGACTGGCATCCCAACAATGTCCTCCTGGCCACGGGATCTGCCGATTTTAGGGTAGGAAAGTGGGGTTATGTAATTTGTGAATAATAATATTTTATAATTGTATCTTTAGGTCCGAGTGTTTTCTGCGTACATCAAGGAAATTGAGGAAAAGCCTCAGCCAACTGTTTGGGGGTCAAAGATGCCTTTGGGTCAACTGATGCACGAAGTACCTAACAACTCTGTCGGTTGTGGTGGTTGGGTTCATAGCATTTGCTTCAGTCACGACGGATCCAGACTGGCATGGGTAAGAACAAGGAAGAAACTGATAAGTTTAGTGGTTGATGTTGTTATTTTCATCAGGTGGGGCATGATGCTTCAATTTCGATAGCACAAGGGAACGGGAATGGCCAAGGCGTGTCTCTCTACTCTCTCCGAACTACATTTCTTCCATTCCTTTCTGTGGTTTGGACGAATCCAGATACGATCGTCACTGCTGGCCACACCCTCACTCCTATGATGTTCGTTGTGACTCAGAAGGGAGACGGAGTCAAACTGGAACTATCAGGGAAGTTGGAGAGCAACGACCACAAGAAGGAACAAGGCGGAATTTCTGCAATGAAAAGATTCCAGTCCTTGGATCGACATGCTCGACTTTTGACTGAAGAAGTAAACATAAATTGTGCAGCTTTAAATTCCTTGTTCCTCATCATCCCACTTTTTTATTTTCAGGACAATGAACTTAACTCCCTCCACCAGAACACAATCACAGGACTCCAGATTTCACACGGGCTCAAAGGAAAATGGACAGAAGCTCTCCAGTTCTTCCATTGATGGACAAGTCATCCTCTGGGATTTGCAAACACTCGTACGCCAAATGAGGCAAATGTCCTTGTCATCCTAAATCATCAGCAATGTAGCGGGTAATTGTAATCTTTGCTTGTAATTCTGCGTAATTCGCCATTTAAATCTTTAGCCTTTTCATTGTCAAATGTATTATAGGATTTAATTCCTTTAAAATTCCAATTATTTTGCTTTTTAGGTTCTCACATCGTGTGTAAAAGCGATTCGGATTTTATTGAAAAGTGTGTGAGAACTAATAAATTAATCTTGGCCATAACTGCAAAAGGGTATTTCGAGGTCAAATGAGAAGTGCAAGTGTAGCTCTAAAAATACAAATCCTGCGTCATCAGGAATTGTAAAAGGAGACATATTGTTGGAGTGGTTTGTTCCCATTCTCAAAATAGCGTCGCTTTTAGTTTCAACTTTGTCCCTAAAGGAATCGTAATTTCCCCTTTTATTGCTTAGCGAACAATGGGCAGCTCCAGGATGTGTTGACTCAACTGGGTTCCTCAGTAGAGAAACCAGGAACACAATTATTTGTCATTTGGACTCAAGTGTTTAACTAACTAGGAAAGGATTGGACAATAATTGATAAGGGAGATAATGGGCTGGGGGAAGTGTCTGGATTTTTAATTCATCAACTGGATTTACTCTGTTTTCACCATTCTGCGACGAAGTTTTACATTTTTTATGTAGAACGTAGAATAGTTATTTCAATATGGAGACGAGACTTGCGTTTAGCACCAAAGAATGGGCAGAGTATGTTGAATTTAGGCTTAAAAATGCACTGGCTGTAGAGGAAGGTGAGGAAAATAAATTTTAAAACAATTTCTATTAAGTTTCTAATTGTTTTTTTCTTTTGCAGGATTTACTCTCACAATTCTTGAGATGGAGGTTCCATTTTCTAAATTGGGATTCAACACTTTCGAGTCATTTCTGACTAGTCAAATCCCCAGTTTGAGTACTTTGCTATCAGACCCTGATGTGAAGAAAGAGCGTTCTCTCATTCCTATTGGTCAGTGTCCTAATGGGATTGTTAACCTTGTTTTTAATTGCAATTTAATTACAGAGTCTACTGGAAATGTAGAGGTAGGGAGCAGAGTCGTGTGGTTTGGGAGTGACAGCCTAACTCACAAGGGAACTGTCAAATGGATTGGAAATGTAGAAAGAATCTTATGTGCAGGAGTCATGGCTGTAAGCATTTAAAAGTTAAAATTATTAATTAAATTAATTAATTTCAATTGTTTCTTAAGGACGAGAAAGTGGGCTCTCCATTTCCTATTTTGTGGAAAGGAAAGGTGTTGTTTTTTACTCCCTCGGGGCACGGGCTCCTCCTTAGGGTCAATGAACTCATACTAAAGTCTGACTACGCGCAGCGGAAGAAATCCACACTTAGCAGAGCCCTGTCGAACCTCCTTCGCAGAGTGAGCATTCGAGAGAGACCTCGCGGTCGTCAACCCCATACCGACGAAGAACAAAAATTCAGAAATTTCGATGTCATTTATCCCTACGCCGTTGGTAAGAAAACTCAAAGTCGGAATGAAAACGTCACTTTTATTTCTCCCATTTCAGAATCTGTGCCAAATGGGTTAGAGATTGGAGATAGAATTGTGTGGGTGAATCAACTGGGCTCTTTCACGGGAGTCATTAGATGGATTGGACACCTCAACTGTTCAACCGGACTCACCGCTGGGATCGATTTCGTAAGTTAAATTGTCAAACTTCAATCCTGAATGTCATTGAATTTGGTCTTTACCAGGCTCAAGATATTGGAAACTGCTCAGGAAGTTATGAAGGTCACAAACTTTTTACCTGCAGCCCAAAACAAGGGAGATTTCTGAGCGTCAGTTCCATCCGGAAGTGTACACCGTCTGACATCTTCAGTCAAGACCTCCGGAAGTATTGGCAAAGGAATCAAAATCTCCCGAGTAGCACACAACTTTTAAAGTAACCAATCATAGGACGAGCTTCAAACTCATCCCAGTCTGGATTTATTTTCCAGGGCAGTTCCAGCTCGGTGACTCTGTGTTGTACCAAAGGGACTCAAATTCCTATCTCACTGGGACCATCGCCTGGCTTGGAATAAAAGAAGAAATTAGCATGGTTGGGATCAAATTCGTAAGTGGAGGTCCATTGTGTGTGCATGCGCAGGTGGTTCATTGGGTTATGGCTTCTATTGTTATTGCAGGAAGCACCTGTTCGGAATCTAGGAAGGAGTGGCCAGGAACCTCTTCCTTTTGAATGTGTTCCAGGGCATGGTGATTTAGTCCTACCAGAGAGACTTGTAATTTACGACAGATACACACCACGCCCTTCATCCGATGAAAGTGCATCAGTCTCACCTGCATCCTCCTACAGAGAAATCTTGGGAAGGAGACTCAGCTCCCTACTAGAAACTTCTGACCCAAATTCCACTACTGTGAAGGAGTTGATTTCTCCTCCAATCACTCCAGATCGCTTGAAATCTCTCATAGGTATGAATATTTATTAAAGAATGTGGGACATTGAAACATGAGAATGGAAATTGCAGGTTACAAGAAAGGAATTCAAGGTCGAGGTCAATCCTGTCATTTAGACTCATTGCTCTTTGCACTATTTTCCTGCACGGATGTCTTTGATACTCTGTTCCTTTGCACTGATCCAAATGACTCTGTTCCGATCCAAGTTTTCAAAGACCTTCTTCGGACAGAAGTCGTCAATAGACTAAGAAGAAAAACTTATTGTCGAGCTTCACACGTTCTTGCAGTTGCACAAGTCCTCATAACGAATACTCAGCAACAAACTTTAACAGGTGGAAATTATTTAAAGGAGGTGGAAATTAGCTTCACACAACACAAAAATTCTGAATTTTTATTCTATTACAGGGAAATCTGCGGAAATTCTAGACTCGATGATTGAGCAAGTGAGACCAGAAATGGATAATTTCTTTCTATCTTACACCGACGGAAGGGCTTCATCCGTCCACCGAATAATTGAAAGTGCTTCCAACTTGTCACAAAATGTAGTCACACTCCAGCAGTTACTGGAAACGGATCTGAAGTTACAAACCCTCCAGTTCAAACAGGCACCAGCTCCAGCATTTGTGATTGTACTGCCAGAAAGGGATGAGGAAATGGTCGCTCCGTCTAAACTAGTCATTCCCAACGACATTCTAGAACTCACTCCATCCCTACTTAATGGTAAGCAAATAGGAAAATAAGGCAAATAAATATTTTTTTTATTCCATTTTAGGTCAAGGAACTTCCGCTTGCACTTCCACTCTTTGTGTTCTTTGTGGCGACACTTCTGAGATTTTCGAATGTTCCGATTGCGTGAATGTCGTGAATGAAAGTTCCACGAACTCCAATGGATTTTGTCCTTCTTGTTTTGAAGCGTTTCATCAACATTGGACACGACAGGGTCATCGAAGGAATGTCAAAGTCAAGGGAACTTTTATGGAGCTCCAGTCCATTATCTGCACTCGGGACAATCAGTCAATAGCTTTTGCCAAATGTGGCCGTGGCAGGAATGCAGAGTGGATCGTGCATGACTCAATGCCTCAAGGAGCAAGGCCACAAGTAAATCCAAAGTTTGATTCTGCGTATCTTAGTTTAAAATTCTATTTATAGGTTCAAAACGTATTCAGCCTTACAGACTGTTTCCTGTCCCTGGAAAAAGATCCGAATTCTGCCCTCAAAGATTGGAACTCTTTTATTCCCGAAATCAAAATCATTTTATCATTTGCTCATTTATGCATCTATGCTACGGTTGGAAACAATTAAAATAATTTATTAATTGAGGCCATCAATCAACGCCATCTGATGGAAATTCAGAAAAGATTTCCACAGCATTCCTTCCTAGTCAAGCTCAAATCAAATCTCAACCCTTGGTCTTAATGTTCGTAAGTTAGCCTTAGCTTAATCGAAGCGATTTTTATTTGATTCAGAATGTAACTTCCAATTAGCGCTTTACAATATTATTCGCCAGTCTTTGTATTCTGCTTGAGCTTGTTAAATTGAGCTCAGCAGCTGCATTTCTTGCCTCCACTTCGTCCAGTATCTACTTCCAGTTCAACAATGTTTGTTTCGTTCCTGGAGATGATTGGCTTTTCAAGGATTCGAGCCACAAGAGTGCGGAAAACAGCTTCCACATTCTCCCCAGACTTTGCAGAAGTTTCATAATATGGAAGACCTAATTTCTCACCAATTGCCTAGAATTTTAAACATTAGTTGGGAAACTAATTTCTTGATTAAAGCCTCACTTGTCCAACAAATAGTGAAACTCTTCTGCTTTCAGTTAAATCAATTTTATTCGCAACTAGGATCTTGACTGAGTCTTCAGGGCCATTTTCATTTGCAAAACGAAGCCATCCTTCGACGTCGTTCATTGAGAGAATGTCGGTGACATCGAATGCCAAAATAATTCCCATCGCTCCTCGCACTGTGGTGGACACTACAGACCGGAAGTTCTCTTGTCCAGCAGTATCCCACTATTTAATAATTTATAACTAAAATATTAATGGAAGTTAGTAAAGAATAACTCACCAAATTGAGTCTAAATAACTTTCCACCAACAGCAATGTTTCGAAACAGCACATCACATCCACAAGTGGCATTCACATCCTCAAGGAACTTTTGATTCTAAGTTTAAAAATTAAATTTTAAACTGATTTATGTAATAATTATTTTCCCTTTTACCCCAAATCTCCTTAGAATGCTTGATTTCCCGATACTACTGTTCCCCAGTATCACAATCTTAATGGAACTAAAACACAACAATAAAAGTAATGATTTTCATAGGATAATTTGTTTACGGTAGTGTTCCATCGCTTCCGTCTGACTGGAGTCGAAGGGTCATTGAACTCTGCTTAATTCTAATTCCATACAGTCGTGTCAATTCGTTGAAAGCCAAGGGTTCTCTGCACAACGGACATCTACGCAACATACCAACCAATCAAATCCAAAGTTAATAAAATTCTCATTACTAAACAATAAGTTACGTCTTTTCCCCATTGTCCAAGTGTTGTTTTATACAAAGGAAGTGGAAAATGTGACCTCCTTTTGTGCTTACAAAGTAATCCTTCCCTGGATATTCTGCACATGAAATTGGTTAACTACTAACCAGAAATGTAAAATTTTTGTTCCTTCCTTGGGCCTTACCTGATGTAAAATCAAGGCAAATTGCACACGTAAAATGGTCTGCCATGATCACATTTATTGACCTCGGTTGAACTGAATCGTTTAACTGAATATTTGACAGGAAGAGTGTTGATCTGAGGTGTGAAATTTAGCCACCCAGTTACTAATCATTAATCAATTACTTATCTAATCAACTCCAATTCAGATAACCATTTAGCCATCTTTATTCGTCACATGGATGCTCATTTACGGCCATTTTGTGAATTCCAGTCCAAATGCACTGAAGAAAACTCATAAAAAAATCAGACTTTGTTTTCTCATAATAAGTTGAATTAGAAATTAAAAAGAATGTAGCAAAGAATGTAGCAAAAAATGAAGCCTCTAATGAGATTTGAACTCATGACCTTCGGTTTACAAGACCGACGCTCTAACCCCTGAGCTATAAAGGCAGTACTACTGGCACTTCTCTCGGTAGATCTCCTCATCCCGCACTCCCTTTGATAATAAATATGTGCCAAAAATCAACCACATTTGTTCACTTTTTTAGCACAATTTTATGCAAATTCCAAGATACGAGGTAATTACTGTCTTAATTACAACCTTCAGTTAATCACCGTTCGTGATTACACTCCAAAACTACAACTATAGTGCAACATGACTTTTATTTTGCACAGTGTTTGAATGACTATGTTGAACTATGTTAAACTGTAATGGTTGTTAATGGAAATAATCGATTAATTTCCTACTCATGATTTTCACCCTTTTGTTTTATGGGGAATGCGGTGACTCAGGGAAGAAGGATTTGGGAAATTAAAGACCATTTTGTGGTTCAATCCTCTGTTTCCGTTTCGTAATTTCTTCATCACATTTATGCTAATCGCACTATAAAGACAATTTGCGAAAACTCTCACTTTCCGTCCTTTGTTAAAGTTGTTGAAGCATTGCCATTTATTTCCAAATTCCAACTCCATGCTTGTCACTTTCAACTTGGAAGGATGGTGGGAAGCAGCCTGTCAAGAATGCACCAATTGAAATCAAGCTCGTTTTCATTCTTCATCATCCTAGGGGCGCTGCTCCTCCTCATTTCTACACAACAGTCACCAGCTGCAACACCAGGTTTGACCTTACAAAAGCCACTTTACAAAGCTTTACAAACTTTACAAAGACACTTCACCAAAATAAGTAGTAAACGAATTCTTATTTTTCCAGCCTTAGGTCCACCATTCAACTCGGCTTCACGACGTCTTGAATTTTACTACGACCATGATGACTTCTTTGCTCCTGGAAGAGATCCTGAGGAACACGTGGAACACGTAGAACACGAACCACCAGGTCACAGAGGACACGAAGCAGGCGTTTGTGCAGAATCAGAATGTGGATCGAATATTCGGCATTGCCCTCATGGATGCAATTTCAATTCCTACCTGTGTGGGGGTGGTGCCAGTTACGATGAATGCTGTTGCTAATTAAATGCAAAATATACTATTTCCAAACTCCTTTTATTAAAGTGAAAGGCTTAATTTATTACAAATTGAACTCAAGGTTTAAACTTTCTTTAGATTTTCAACAGTATTTGGACGTTGTTGGGTAGGATGGAGAGGAAGATTTCTATGAGGTTGTCCAGCCCAATTAAGTACCCATCTTCCCCTTCTTGCTACTTGGACGCATGACCTTATTTCATGAATAACCTTTTGTAATTGCCTAAATTAGTCCAGTTACATACGAAGTTTAAGCCACTTTCACCATGGAAATCTCCAATTCAGCTTGGTCTGAATACCTGCTACTATGAATGCATCGATGCATTGCATTTGTGTTCAGTTCTGGAACAACACAAGGGAAGTAACATCCTTCTTCCAAAGCAAGGGAGAAAAGATTTCAACATTTTTCAAAGATTTCTAGTCAAATTCATTTTGAAATTCTAAATTCCTGAGAAATTCGTTTTTTTTGTTTCGGTTTCACTCCAGGAAGGGTTCAATTTAAACTGTAAACGAGAGTAAATCCAATAATTAATCAAATAAAATTGTGTGGATTAATCTCTTCTTCATTTCTCGCCGTTTTAATAATTGGATAGACATGGAGAGACAAGTTTTATCTTTGTGGCTGCAGAGGCTTAAAAATAAGCTTTTTATTTTTGAGGAAAATTAAAAAAAGATTTAGTGAAGGGCGGCTTCCTCATTAAGCCAATGCCAAAGGTATAAGGTTAAAATGCTTTAAAATAAAACAGAAAATACTGGAAGTTTTCCATTGTTCCATTTCGTTAAAGTGAGGAATTTGTTCGCCTGCTTGTAACTATGAAGTTCCTGAAATCAAGAGTGAAAAGAATCGCTGTAGTTTTAATTACGTTGCTCAGTTGCATTTTGACTTTGTTCAAATACTTTTCTATTGAAAGTGGACAGAATGGTCCAAAGTGCGCAAGTCCCTTCAGCCTGGCTAAAAGAACTCTGGACAGGGAAGAAAGAAACCTGAACCTGACTTCAGCTTGTTCCAATGAATATGGATCTGGACTAATCCGTAGCTGGAGACAAGGGAAAGTTGACTTGTGCCATGGAGTCAAAACAAGCAAAATGTTCTGCTACATTAACACAGATTTTGGGAATTCACCAAGAACCCTCTGCACTGCAGAAAACATTCAGTTCCAAGTACCCACTGTGGAAAACATGACTGGAATTGAGATGTTGTTGGTCGACTGTGACCTTGAGGTGTATCACATGCTACGGAATGACCTTTGGCACCCTCCGGTTAATTCAGTTAAACAAACAGAGGAGCTTCAATGTACCCAATATGTGGACCACACTCTCTTCTGGCTGTTCAGATATGATTTCAAAAACCCCTACCACGTGCTGGAGGATGTTGTCACCACATTCGAGTCCCTTCTGGTTCTGGATGATGACCCGAGTGACATGGAATTGGTCATATGGGACTTTTACCCAGTCAACAACACACTCATCCAAGTATGGAACCAAATATTTGGAAAAGGAGTTCGAGCTTATAGACAGAATCCATGGACTCCTGGAACATGTTTCAGGAAGAACATTTTCAGCGTCTACGGAGACAATTCCATACTATCCCATGGGGTAAATCTACTAATTAGACGTTTGTTTATGGTATAAGGTTCTCCTATATTTTTAGTTTGGAGTGCGCAGGAACAGTAAATGTGAGTCACCAATACTCAGAGCCTTGCGTGAGTTCTTCAGATGGGATGATTTGGAGAGGAATGGAACCAAGAATAAAATTGGTTTCATCAGTAGACAACAGTTTGACCCGAATAGGTCAATTTCAAGAGTTCTAGTCAATGAACCTGAAGTCTTGGAATACATTGATGCAATTCTCCCTCCAACTTGGGAACTCATCATCCTCCGACCAGAACTCATGGACACGTTGAAGCAACAAGTAGACGCGTTTCGGCAACTGAGGATTCTCATTGGTGTACATGGTGCAGGACTTGCAAACCTCTTCTTCATGAACCCCGGGACCCATGTTGTGGAGATATTCATGGACGATAGAGGGCCAGGGAATCGTCATTACTTCAACATGTGCAAGTGGCTTGGCATCAATTACAACTATGCTGGCTACTTTTACCAAACTGTGGACCCCTCTATCCTAGGAGAACTACTGGAAGAACTCATCACCCTTTAAAACTGTCTGATTCTAAAATGATTATTATCCTTACGGTTCACCTCCGCTACCCTATTCCAGCCTTGCAACGATTTATTTCTGTGAGATAGAGATGAGCAGCATTTCCATTGAACTTGCGTAACTTTCCAGTACTTTTGTAAAAACGCCAACTTTCTGTCGAGTATTTTCTGACTTGGAGACATTGGGAGTAGAGTCTCTTTGAAGTTTGTAATTGCTTGTCAGTTCCTCCACCTCTCGAATACCTTCCCAAAAGAAATCCAATGTGGAGAAAAACTAAAATAAAAAATACAATTTCAGAATTCCAGTTCTAGGAATTAAGAATGTGAATGTAAATGAAGCATTACTGGTTCTTCTTCCCACGTGAGCAGAGTTCCATGGACGTAGCCTAAAGTTTCAGCTACAAGGAAGTCCAAGTTGTCCACTTCCGGTTTACTCTTCCACACTTGGATACACCGAAGGCGGAAATCATCCAGGATTTCAATAAGGAGTTCTACAAACTGGATTCTCTGACCAGGTTGGCGAAGGTGTGCAAATCGATCCACAACAAAGCGAAGCATCATTGCAAACAATTCTCCAATTTCAGTTGGGCCTGGGACCACGACGCGAGTCCATGCAGAAGGGGATGTGAACAAATTGTCCATTTTCTCCAGTGAACCTACAATACAGATTTTACATTTTAATACAAGTTTCATTTATGAATTGAATTATGACGTAACCTCTTTTCTCAATTGTGAGCCATCGCGTGAGGATGTGGGGTTGTGAGAAGATTGTATTGACAAATCCAGGGATTCCGTTCTTCCCTTTTAGCTGTAACTCTTCAAGTAGGAGTCTTATCTCGCTTTCATAACGAATGGATTCTTCTAATATTTTTGAAAAAACGACGTCATCCACCCGCCCACTTGTGGAGCTAGTCAGGAGGAAATCTGTCCTCAGGATGAGTAGCTGCGAAAGTTCAAGAATGAACTCCAAAGTTCCAGAAACGCCGCATTCTTCCTTCATTATTGACTCGATGTGTCTTCCAACAAAAGGAACCAAATCCCGAACCCATAGTTTGACCTGAAATTGAAAACTCAGAATTATATCACCATCTTTTTATAACTTCGGTTATAAAAAGTACAACTCACTTGAGTGAAATACCACTCTGGTTTAGTATCATCAGCAGTTGGTCTCGAACTGAAGAAATGATATTTGAACCTCTTCCGAAGTGGATTTATAAGCACCTTAAGATTACCAATTAGGTGCAATGCCGTTAGAAATTAAGCAGAATTTTAGAGTTACCTGCACAAGGTGTGAAGGTTCTTTGTAGTCAATCAATATCACAGGCCTGGTAGCACGATTTGTTGAACCACATGGCTCATCATGAGTTAATCTACTCAAGCATCGAACAACATTTCGGAATTTATTGATTGCTTCATCTGATGGATTTGTGGAATCGATACGAGAAGGCCAGCCAACTTCGGTCAACACTTTTTCCAATTCGCTTGAAAAAATAAGAAACCAAACTTAGAAAAACTGGAAAAGAATATTCTTTAACTGACCCTGAAATTCTTTCCTGTAGTTCAGATTTCCATTTCTCGACCACAGCTGAAGAATACTTTGATAAGTTTGCTGCCACTGAGTTCTTGAGTACTTCTTCTGACAGATTCCGAAGCTGGATGAAGATTGTGATGGCTTCAGCTTGATTTCCTGCAATAGCGGAACCAGTCAAGAGCTTTGCAATTAAGATGCTAAATTACTTCTCACTTACCATCTTTTAAATATCCGTTTATTTTCCCCGAAAGGAAGATGATAAAGTGTACAATTTGAATGTAATCCCTGGCATGCTCTAGTTCGTCAATCTTATCCATTTTCAAATACACTCCGGCGTCATCACATTTGTTTGGTAATGTCTTCCTAGCCACAGTTGTCAAGTCCGTGCGGAGACTTGCTGTCCGACTGAGGCAAGTTTGGATGGACTGGACAAGTTCATTGGTTCGTTGTCTGATGCTTGAATTGGTAACTTGAGTTAATTCCAGAGCCTGGAAAAGAAGTAAAGGTTATTCAGGCACTTTGAATTGAATGATTAGACTGGTATTAATTACCCTTGCTTCTAAAATGGACTTTCGCTTCTCTTCCTTTACCAAAAGGTCCAGGATGACATTGGAAGTAATGTTGACCCCGTTCAACTCCTTACTGATGAAAGCCAAGTTCCGCCTTCTATCCACGTCTTCACCCGTCTCCTCTAGAACTTTTAGCACCTCCATAACTACTGAGTAATCACAATCAATCAATTTAATTTAATTTATACCAATTAAAATGAAATTCGACGCTTTCCAATTTACCTTGCAATTTCTTCTCCTTATTCCCGCCTTTCGTCTTGTCTTGGAGATTCCGTTAACGTAACGATTCAATTAATTAAAAATTAATCATGAAAATGCTGAAGAAATGAATGGAATAAACGGCACTAAATATTTGACTTGATTATAAATTAGTTTTAATCTTTCAGTCTTTCTGTCTTGGAGATTCCGTTAACGTAACGATTCAATTAATTAAAAATTAATCATGAAAATGCTGAAGAAATGAATGGAATAAACGGCACTAAATATTTGACTTGATTATGAATTAGTTTTAACTGTGTTTGTCTTGATTTGACAATCGATGGAATGCCCCTCAAGTTAGAACACACGCAGTTGTAATTAGTCAAATGTTGATTATACTCACAGTCACAGGTTGAGCGTCCGTAGTATTTTGACAAGTTCTGAGCCTGGACCAGAAGGAAGAGGATAATAAACTCGAATTAATTTTTTTCTTATTCTTTCAGGTGGAGAAGAAGCGGAAGAAGAAGAAGAAGACTGGGAGACGGAGCCACAGTGACCGGAAGCGGGGAAAGCTGTCCGGACTCACCGAGCCACGCGTACTTCATTAACTTTAAGTTGTTAATGAGTCTACGTTGGCCCTGTCGTGGGGCTGACGGGCTCATTAACAACAAAATACAAATTAATGTAAACGGGTTATTATGTGTAAATAGTAGAGACGAGCGTTAAAGTGTAGCTTAGGAAGCTGCAGAATCTGCTCGCAGTTGGTGAATTTAGATTCATGAAATTCATTTAACTAATTGGAAGCTGCAGGCACAATTAATTCATAGTTATTCAGTAAATAGAGAATTCAGAATCTAGAACCAGCGTCTAACTGGAGTCTAATAATTTTAATAGAGCAATGAACTTCTACACTTTTGTGGTCACTTCCATCCCTTTTCTTTTGCAATATTACTATGATTCTTACTTCCAGGAGGACCTGGAGAAGACTCTGGTTGAACTGGAGGAGGATGACAACGTCCCAAGGATAAGAACATACGATTTCATTATAGGTACACTACAGTAACTGTACAAGTAAACAGTGTACTCTGGTTTCCAATTAAACGTTGTCCCTTCATCAACATTTTATTTTTCCAGTTGGTGGAGGTGGTGCTGGTTGTGTTGTTGCTAACAGACTATCCACAAAGTTCAAAGTTTTATTATTGGATGCTGGAGGTAGTCCACCGCCAGTTACAAATGTCCCTACGTATGAGGAGTTCCCAGTGGAATCGCCTCTATTGCAATTTCCATATTCTTCCATTCCTCAAAAGCAAGTCCACAATAAAGTAAAATATTTTATTTTATTGTATTTTATTTTGTAATATTAAGTGGAAGTTTTCAGGTGGACAAAACCAGCATGGCAAGGATGCTTGGAGGTTCAACGTCTCACCATGGTTTGATATACAATCCAGGACATCCATCTTTATTCGACTACTGGGCAAAAGTCACTAAAGACAGCAGCTGGAGATACAAACATCTTCGGAAATACTTTCAAATGTCCGAGAATTACGCAGATTCAGGTGACATTTATTTTTTATTAATTTGTTTCATTTTGGAAGTTTTTGAACTGGACAACTTAGGACGAGGAGGCCGTGGCCCAATTAATATTGTGACGAACAATATTCCAATGGTCAAGCCTTGGTTTGAGGCAGGAACTGAGCTCGGAATAAGCAATACCAAAGATCCAGACAAAATTCCATTCGAAAGTAAATTGATTTTAAATTAGGATTATCATTCATTTGAGGAAACTTGTTGATTTTATGATGACGAGT
>VNWY01000686.1:0-32057 GCA_009869845.1 Pseudachorutes palmiensis | reverse complement strand
AGAACGTAGGAATTCAGCTACGGTTTTCTAGAAACAAGGAGACAAAGCTGCAAACTGGGTGACATTTTTTAGCCCTTCAGAGCACACTCAGGAGTTTCGGACGGCGCAAAAGTACAGCAAAAGTTTGGTTGTTTCACCTGCTGAAAACGAAATGAAAGTGAGCCAAAAAGCTCAATGTAGCCAATGACAGAGGATTGAAGGATTTAATTGGACAATTGCCAGATCAGAAATGAAGCGGAGATGAGCATGGAGCGTGTCCATGTGTCTTTAAACCAGTTCCGTTTCCCAGAAGTGCTTTGCATATATATTTTTTCTGCATTTTCTTGTTTTCTTTGTTTCTCTTACGTCAATGCACGAAATCAAGATCATGATCATTAAATCTCTTGGCTCAGAGCATATGTCCTTCTTCAATTGACATTTTGCGATTCCCTTTAATTTTTTCCAAAGTTCCGGCTTCCAGATCCAGGGAAATTATTGCCAAATTAGTTTTTGCCATTTTATGTCGAATCAGAGTGGATTTTTTTAGTCTCAGAAGCCTTGAACTCGGTTTGAATACGTCAATATTTATCAGTGGGATCTCAAATACATGCCACGCTTTCAAAGCCTTCTGTTTTGTTCGCAGTTTGCGAATTTATGCAAAGTTTACAATGAAAACAGGCTATTATTGTCCTTCCAGGAGGAAGGGAATTGGCAAATTGCGAATCCCACCTTTTGTAATAAATGTTTACATCCAGGATTTGCGTTCTTCAAAAGAAACTCCAGAAAGAACCCCGTTTTTCTACACTTGACTTTTTATCCACTTTATAGCACGTTCATGGGCGTTCATTTTGCTAATTGCAATTCCAGATAAAGGTGATGAGCTGTCAATCAATTAAAGTAAAGGATTTAATTGATGATTACGACCTTGCCCAATGGAAAATGGAGTAAACAGATTAGTAATTTCAAGTGTCTCTCTCGAGTGCAAATCTCTTCATAAGTGCAAATAAATCAAAAACGTAAAAATAATGAAACAATGGGGGATTGTAAAACAAAAGGAAAAGCGACATATATTGCACTTTGTGCCAAAAACAGGAAAAGTTAGAAATTGGCTAAAAAACAGATAATAATATAAATCGCAATTCCAGGAAGTTCAACTTCGATTTTGTTGTTTTCCAATGGTTTTTATTAATTCATCCTGGACATGAATTCTTCCTGTGTTTGTCCTAGTCACGCTTCACTTCAATAGCAGTCATTTCCCATCATGCTTTTAAGATTATTGCCAAATCATGATCCTCCAATTTTGTAATTCAATGTAACAATGCCATCGTTTCTCTGCTCTGGATTGTAATTATATCCACACACATCCCAAATTGCTTCAGCCCAGAATTCGCAATTTGCAAATTCACAGAGAACGTGTAACACCCTCTGATTGTTTTGGACCTTAGCAACAACACATTACAAAAGGCCATTACGTGATGACCACGCGAATATTTTTTGTTCCTTATTTTCAACAATTTGTTCCTTTTGACTTTCCCAATGGCAATGTTTGACTTTGAGAAAGTACAAGAAGGAAACAGGAAAAAATTGATATGCAATCACGCCGGTTGAAATTTTTTCTGATTTTGAGCTAGGACGCTGAAATGTAGCCTTGAAAGGTATAGGGTTTGGATTTGGAAGGAAGGTGTGTCAAGAGGTCACGGAAGGAAGGGCGTATGCAGGCGTATGTATCCTGGATACCTGTATGCACACCGTTGCTTAATTACTAATTTCGAGTGCAATTAACCCATGCTTAATGCTCATCGGTTGCTCTCTCCTAGAGTCCTCCGCCTATTTACTTTTCCTAATCAGTTTTTAGTTACTCTGGTGGATTCTGGTGGTGTCCTTAATTACATTTTGAGCCGGAATGAACTAGAGATTACAAAGACTAAGACACGACGGTTTCAACAGGCGAAGCTGTATAAACTCTGCGCTGGTAATTTTCCATCCTTCCTGTCAAATGGATATCAAAGTCTTATATTGCATTGTCTCCTTGCTTGCTTTGTTTTATGACTCCGCTATCAATCAAAAGCTTTATAAGCCTCTCAGAGTCAGATTGAACTCTGACCTTTGATTCTGATCGACAAGAGTCCATTTTTGAGCTTGGATTGAGGATTGAGGGCCCATTTTCTTTTTTCCGTGCGAGTGGATTTGATAATCGTTTGTCCCATGAAGATGACAGCAAGCGGTAGACCTCGTGTCTGTTATTTTCTTAAATTAAATGTTCCTTTGATCTTCTTTTCATCTCGGCAATCAAGTTAATTGCTGTTTTTATTTAGGACAGGGATGATGAGTCTTTTCAGTAATGGCTTCCCTTCATCATCCAAGTTTCCATTTAATTTTGATGGAATTTTGATGAAAGAAACATCAACAGGACCATTTGGAATTCATCTCGCTTTCAGGAATTAAGGAAAATCATGGGAAAATTGGGTTTATGCTACGCTGACTTCTCAAGTGTCTCCTTGCGTCTTCCGCTCTGAGTTACATTTTGTAAATCACTCAACTGCAAAACGTTTTCCAAGAGAGATTTCTAACTCTATTCGTTTTAATCGAAAAGTCATGATTATGAGCTTCCACGCTTGAGCTACTGATACAAAGTGACAAATTGATTTTGATGGTCAAACGATTCTAATGACTAATATCAAATAGGAAGGAAAATGGAAAACTAAAGCGGTAGTGGTGGATTTACCATGTGGTTCCACTGTCAAGGATTAATTACTCATCAGTTTCAGTCTCCTTGGACAACTGGACGGCTCTGATTGGTCGGGGAGACAGAGGTGATTATGGAAAGTTCTGATTGGTCAGTTAGAGGAAGAGGTGATTATGGAAAGTTCTAGCATAAATAGTGTGACGAACGTTTCATGACACCTCGAATGTCACTGGAGCGTCCATTTCTCATCGCTGCGAGAGCAGAAGCGACGTGTGATAACCTACTGAGATAACCTGGAGACGCTTTTAATGACAATGCTTCTTCGAAAAAAAGTGACTAAGCATAAATTGTATCTGCAGCAGTGTCTGACGCTTGACGAGTCACGAGCTAATGAAAGGCCTTCAGGGGTCAATTCAAGCGTCTGCACTTTCCAGTCTGACGTGAATTCGACATGAATTCGAAAACTTTTGCAATTTTAGCAGAACTTTCAAGGATTACGGTTGACCCCAATGATCTCTGGTTTAATTAAACCTCTGCGGTTAATAAAAGCAGGTTTGGAGCTATTTCTGGCATATAAATGAATCATAAAGGTGAGAAGCCTTGGGTGTTAATGAAATTGTTTTTCCAACTGTGGGATTTCAGAGGCTTCCCAAATGCTCTAGGAGTCAGTAAACTCTAGATTTCTAGTGGTTTGGACAAAGGTCAGTTTGTGGGTAATGCTTGATTCAGGTCACAAAAATAGAAATTGCGGTCAACTAAAAATAATCTGTCAAAGTAAGAGAGAAAAAGGCATACTTCAAAAACGCTATTTGACTCGAGCCTGGTTTTTTTAAACGGCGTTTTAGTCCATCAAGGTCAAAAAGCTGAAGTTTTTGCTTTTAGAAAAACATGGGTTCATTACCATCATGAAGGATTTAATTTTAATTTAATTGGCAACGTGTTTTTATGACTAATCTCGATTTATACCGGTGGATTAGTCATCATTTCCCCATCTATTTCCATTTGTTATTTGCACACCTGGTGCTCATTTTAAATCCTGGAATAGGTTAGAATTTGCAAGGCTAAATCCCACATCAGAAAATCAAGAGGGTAGGGAAATTATAATTTGAAGAGCGATGCACTTCACTCAATTCTAAGTAGGAATGATGTCTTCATAGGAGAATTTATAATCGATTATAAAGTGTCGAAACCCTAGTCTAGGGGTGACATTTCCGGAGGATTTTCATATGAATGAAGCTTTTTTTAAAACCCATAGCTTAGGATATTAAAAAGTCAAATTAGGATTTTCCTGATCCTTCTTGTCGCTCCTTTTGAAGATCGTGTCCTTAGTAATTTCGACACTGTGGTGATGTGGCCTCGTAAACCCGTTAGATTTGGCGACTGGTTTTCTTTCGAAATCATCATGGGAAGCTACGCGCTGCGCGGAGAGGTTCTAAATGATCAGGATTCTAAAAAATGGTTTCTTTAAATACACCCTTGTTGTCCTGTTTGTATTTTTTAGGCCTTGGCATTGTGATTATTTTTATTTATCCCAGCTCTGGTCCTTAGTAGGGTTTCTTTATGCCAATGTCAAACTGTCAGAATCCTTCAAGTACCTTTTCCCATCTTCACATCTTCCTAAGATCGTTTAATGATGAGGATGACCATTTATTATGTTTTTTTGATGTTCTTTTCATTCCTTTTCTTTCCTCCAGGCATCGGAGGCTTTAAATTCATTACAATCCTTCGAAACAACAGGATTCCCCTCTGCTCTGCTCACAAGAACATCTTCAGAATTCAGCGTCCTGACAATGATGAATTTTCTTGTCCGGCCACTCCCATTATCCATAATCACAAACGTATTCAAACTCTAGGATTAATCTACGGAGGAATTACTAAATGGGCCAATTTCAAATGGCCAATTGGAAACGAAAAGTGGTCCTCAAGCTTCGTTCAGAGCTTGGTCTGAAGTCTGAACATTCTCGTGCCCATAGGGTTGCCATGCTCTTTATGCCAAGGAAATCACCGCGCTTCAGTTCAGAAAAAGGTCAATAAGGTAACCGAAGGTCGTGGAAGGTTAGGAAAACCATTTTTGTATTAAAAACCTTTGCCATTTGGAACCCTGCATGAAATTCCCGTCACTCAACATGTACATACGTTTCTTTTGCAAACTCCTCCCCCCGAGGAGATCAACATCGGATTCTATTTTTAGTGTTATTCAGCATCTCCCACTCGACAACAAACAAAGACGTTCTTTTTCTAATGGCTAATGACGCCTGTTAACTCACATGGAGGCCCGGCATGAGCATAACTTACTCCACGCTCAGTGCGATGAATAAAACATTTGCAGTATGTGTGGGATCCTGTTGAATAAGGACAGACACGGTCTCTGCATGTGCTTCCAATGCTCCCAACCTTACAGTGATCTCTGTGGATTTTAATTTCTATGCAAACTAGCTTCAGTTAGGAGCTAAACTCCCTGTTTTAATGGACAATGGTTGTTTACTGCTTCCTCGGCATAAGGACTCGAACAATTGAGTCCATCGCCGTAAGGGCAGATGCACGAGATTATTGGGACGCCTTCAATTGAGCTCTCATCTCGGCACAATGATTCTGCATTTCATCTCGAGTCCTCAATTGCACATTGCATTCAAAGGATTTGGCAGTATGGAATGATCCCCTGCCAAATGTCATTTGGCCAATGATCCTCACTGGCCAGGCTCCAGGAGAGAGTCCGCGGAGATGAAAGTCTTTTCCTTATTAAACTTCCATCACTCTCCCGAAATCTCAGGTTCCTCTCCGCGATTATTGGGCAGAGGACAAAGGCCCTTTTTTATTGGTTAGATCCCATCATTGTTGTACAGATTGTTGTGTTGCTAAGCCCAGGGAGAGAGAGAGGTTAGCTACGTGAAGGTTTTCTGCCTTTAGTCACGTAGCAAAACCCAAGGGGAATTGCATAGCAACAAGAAGACCAAAACGCATGGCTTGGGCTTGGTAAACCGGCATCCAAAAAGTAGAACCTTCAAGACTCTCACGGAATATGTCGTCGCATTCAAAAAAAAATATTCAGGAAAAGGAAGTTTTCAGCGTTTCAGCGATGCTTTGATGAATCCCTGAAGCAATAAATTCTGATCATACATTCCTGGCAGGTTACGAAGCTCAATTGGCTCAAATCCCAAGAAATTAAATTAATCTCAAACAGTTTTCCGTTTTGATCCCTAAAAAAAAACTAAGCAAGTAAATTCATCTTTCTAGATTTCCATTTTCTAAATATTTGAGCGGCGTCAAAGTTTGTCATAATTTTCATCCATGGGAGTTGAAATTTGAAGGGCCTTTAAATTTCTACGGCATATAATAACTTGATTTCCTTTGTTCCTTTCATCCCTTCTGTTTGATGCATTTTGCACCAGTAAAATATTCCAAACCAGGAAGGATTCTGCAAAGTTTGAAATCTTAGATCCTTGCATTAGCTCCAGAAACCTTTAGCGGAGCATATCGTTTTCTAGTGGCTTCGCTGGAGAGCTGCTTATATTCTGGATTGTTCCTGGACTTGAACAAAGGGAAGTTTTAGTGAACATTGTGCCTATGTTGTTGCTATGTGGTTTTTATTTCCCCTTCTGCTCCTCATTGGGCCAATGAGCGTCGAGGCAGGGAAGCGATTCATCGCCAAAGCTTTACATTCTAACTGGGGGAGAGCATTTGGAGATGGTTTTTGTTATGGGAAAAGTGCACACACAGAACACAGAAGATTCTAGCTTTAAGCTGCAGTTTGAAAGCATAAAAGTTTCTGTTGTTGCTAGGTCCATCCTCAGTCATTCGCTGAAGGGGAGAGCTAGAGGGAAGTTTTAGGGACAGCAGGGCATAGCGTTTTCGTACAAATTTAATTATTTTAGTCTCACTTTAACAATCAACTTTTTTTCAATTGTTTTCCAAAAGTCTCTCGGAAAAGTACAAAGTACAAAGCTTCACAAACCTACCAAGCATTTTAACTTTCTCCCCTGAAGAAGAACGCCGGTCTGAGTCAGAGGTTTAATTAACAACCGGCATTAAAAGTATAAAACCAAAGCCACTTGAGCACAGCCACTTCAGTCCAGAACTGGAACTGGCCAGGACAAGTCCAAAAAACAGATCAGCCCAACCAATATATTTTAAAACAAGTCTTCCCTACTGTCCAAANNTTTCAAAAGCACCAATTCTTTAACTAGTCCGAGACTAAAGAAAAAGTTCATTGACCACCGAAAAAAGGCCAAATGTCTTTCAACTGAGCTCCTGGCAAGAGAAAGTTTGCAGAAAAAGTCAACTTGTGAAAATTCCAAAAAACTTAATTGTGAATTTGAACTTGTACCTTGAGTGAGAAATGATTCAATTGCAACAATCAAAAATGGAAGTCATACTTAAGAGTCCAGTCGATGTCAACGCTAATGTCTTCAAAGGTAATTAAAACACATAAGCCTTAGGATTACCTTACTTTTACTTACCTGGAATTAGCGTTTGTCAAAGCAAAATTCTTAGCTAAGATTTAGCTAGCTAAGATAGCTAAGCTCCATTTTCAGTTAGAATCGAAAGCATTTCACTTGCCACGGCATCGCTGTCATTGCTCAACGTTTTCGGCGAGTGATTTCGCTGAAATATTTTAGAGCACATGGCTCATTAATCCACTTGATTGATGATTAATCAGCTATTTAGAGGCTGCACTTTTAATTCATTCGATTCATTCGTCATTTAATAACCTTTGTACTCTGTAACTTTGTAATTTGAGCCCAAAACGGGAGTCATTTTAGCCTTTCACCGGGGGAGAAGCCGGGTTCTGCAAATGGCGAGAGCTGATTGGCTGAAACTTTTAGATGAATGGGTTTTTGACTCTTTTGATCGTATTGCGAGGTTACCGGTGATGTTACTTATAAGATTAAATGCCTTTAGCTTCTTGTGCCAAAAGGTACTTTAATGTAAATATGCGAAATGTAACTTTTATGCGTGTATTGAGGGTATAAGTGAATTAACTTGTTATTCCAAATGGGAGTTTGAGGCAATTTGGCCTAGTTTTCTCATTCCGAGGGCATTGAACTCTTTACACATCGCATCAGCGCATCTCGCCTTTTTGCACAAAAGGAAATAAACCTGCAAAACCTCGAACAAAAGGATAATTGCAGGATAACTTGTTCATGCAGGTTTTTGCAACAATCCACCAATGCACAATGCACGCACAACCAATTATTATAACTTTGTCTTTGCATGGTGAACGGGGATTAGTTTAATTATCTCTCAAACCGTTGGTGGTAATTAGAGCTAAAAATAACATTTATTGGGCAGGATCCAGAGATTTTTAATGATGATTCATAACTTAAAGCCTTAAAGATTAAAACTAATTAATGATTAAAGCCTAATTTTAATAAGCAATTAGGGTAAACTGATTAACATTGTTTTAAGGATTGATGACAATTTAATTGGAAGCACGGGAGAAAAGAAAGCATGAAACAATGAGAACAATGGGGAAAGAGTAGGGCAATAAAAATCAAGACAATGGGATTAAAGATTTCATGTCGCAAATTATTGCTGTTTTTTTTACAATGACCTTTACAGGGTGGCTAATGTGTCATCTTTCAAAGCATAAAAGAGATACTTAAATGGAAACTTTTTCCATTGTTTTCACAATCAGGTTTAGGTCAGGGGTTTCACTTTATGGGTCAGGGGTCAAATGAATCCTCAAATTCAGCTGCTAAAAAGGCTTTTTGTAAAATTAATTTCTCCAATTTTAAAAAATGGAGTTGAAGTTATGCAGCCCTTCAAACGAAACCTTGAAGGAATTGTCCTTTTAATCAAAGGTCATGAGGTCATGTTAAGGCGTAGCCTAATTTAGAATCTAGTCGTTTATATTTGAACAGTCATTTATACGTTTTCCTTTATCCCTTGGACGAACCTGTTTCTTTGTAATTTTAGAAAGGAAAAGTACCCTCAAGAGCCTTTTCTTTTCTAAGACAAATTCGTTCTTTTAAGGGCACTCCCCTTGTGAAACGTTTTTGAGATGCCGTGTATTTAGAGGGATTAAGTTCCTTTCTAAACAGATCCCAATTGAAACTGACAAAGGAATAGAACTAGAGTAACACAGGTGGTTTCCTATTCAATTTTCTTTTGATGGGAACAAAAGGGCCTTGGGAAAGTATATTTTTACTCTTATTTCTACAAAGTAGCCGTCTTGAATGACTCACAAAATGCTAAAAACCTTTTTCTCCATTTCAGAAGGCTACTGGGGTCAGAATGGAGCGAGCTTGGGGATTGAAATTGATACTGAGACTGCGGAAACGGCCTCCACGGTGCGAGCCATTGCACTTCGACTCGAAGGTGCCCTTCGGGCTGCGAAGAAAGCTCATCTCCAAACATCCGAAGTCCTACTTCCGCCTGATCTCTTGACTCGCGTCGCTCGTGATATCCTTCTGATGGCTGAGACTGAACCATGCGGCCTTCGGTGAGTCCAAGCCTCTCATTGGTTCCTTAAGAACAGTGTTTTGAAACAAAGGTTTTAATCAACAGCGGCTGCCTCATCATCCTTAATTTCGAAAGCGGTGGTCATCAGAGCAGCGCTCCTTCCCAGCCTGCAAGTACAAACTCAACGAATAACAACTCCCTAGCCAATAATAACAACAACCCTGCTTCCGCTACGGCACCAACTGAAGTCGCTTCTGCAAACAGTCGGAAAATTGGGACGGTCAAATGTGACGCACAAACTGTTACAACTTTCGGTAAGTAATCTAAGGACCAATACGAAGCTATGCATGAATTCCCCAACAAATCAACCCTTGGCGTTATCTGACCGGCATTTTCTTTTTTAATTTCAGAATTGCAACTAAGCCTCCGTGAAGATCTCGCCCCGTGGTACTCTCGCCTTCCTCAAATCCTAAGGTAAGTTTCATTTTTTTCAATTAAACAGTGACCCCCTTGCCTTGCTAATTACGTCCACCCTGCCCTTTCTCTTCCACGCCAACGTCATTCTAACTTGTTCTCTAGGATCCATTTCCCTTGTTAACGTCCATATCCAATCAATTAGATCTCAGGATGAATGCTCTTAGAGCCATATATTGACAGCCCATTTGATGTTTACAGGAACTTGGCTACAGGAGGTACAATTGTGATCAGCCCAGCCTACACAATTGCAAAGAAGAAGTTGTACCGGTCTCATTAAAACCTCTCAAGATCCAAAGCAGAATTTAATTGATGCTCGCTGTCTCTATTAAGTCGTCGTTCTCGTTTTTCATCGTATCGCCTCATCCCACCAAAGCGATTTCACCGCTGCACCTCTCTTCTCTCTCATTGGATCAAAAATCTTCATCTCGTCCGGAGTAAACCAATCCCTGGCTTCAATTGAACACTTTATCAAGCAAATTCAAAATTGGACGACTGCCAGCATGACATTTTAAGCTTTCCAGTAAAAGGCGTTGAGAGCACTGGACATTTGAAGTAAGGATTAGGATGATGGGGTCATCTGGGTTTAGATCTTTAACACAGGATTTATTGTCCTGGTCCAATTAATCTTTGTGGGCGTGGTTTTTTTTGTTTTTGTTAATCAGTCATTGCACCCAAAGATAAAACGATGATTCGCTTTATCTTTTGTTATTTCTGTTAATTTCATAAATGTTGGAAATGTTAAAACCTAGTCTTTCTCATCCGTTTGTCTTTTTCACTGAAACAATGGCATTATGGGGAAGCTCTTGATTACGCTCTTTACAAAGCTACTAATTAAGAGCTTCAATTAAAATCAGAATCCCATTTAAAACATTTTTCTCCAGTGATGAATTTTAGTGTTAAATGGTATAAAAAAATCATAAAAATACAAAAATCAACCACCGACATTTTACATTTGTACCTATACAAATTTCAAAAATAGTTAACGAAAGGTTTGGGAAATTGCAGAAATGTACACACTTTTCGAGAAGAACCAAAACCGATGACTTTGTGTGTTTAAAATTGAAGTTTTAGTCAACCGAAATCGGGAGGAATGGCAATTTAAAGTGTATATCAAGTATAAATTGGAGTCGTTCATGTCAGAAAAGTCCAGTCCAGTCAAAATTTCCAAATTTAACGATTAGCTAAGCTCATTCGAAAGACAGAGATCGCATTTTTTTTCGCAAAAAGAGATGATAAGACTGATCACTGGAAGCTGTGATCTGAACGGAAGTGAGATATAAATTGGACAAGGCTAAAGGAAGCAATTTAGGCCAAATTCTACCAATTTGGTCCTAATTTGCTTACCAATTTGCTTAGGTCCCAAAACCAAATTATAAACTAATGCTTAAACTCCAAAAGGCCGAATTAGTTTATAATTTGATTTGATTAATTGGTATACTTTTTTCAATTGGCAAAGTTAGAATGGCAAAATGTGATGAATCAAATTCAAAATGTGAAGAATCTGTGGATGTAAAGATTTAAGCGACATCCGTCGCCTTTTTGCTAAATGTCGGATTTAAATTGAAAAGGTGTTGTAAGAACTGAATAAAAGTCACAAAAGACGAGAGAGAAAAATGCCAAAAAAAACATGAAATGAAAAATCTAAAAAAGTGTTAATTTAAGTACCTTTGGTCAAGTTAATTACTTGTCATTTGTCATTATTCAAAGGATTCAAAAGACAAACAATGGTGAGAAAATTTGACATGAAAATTGTGGTATATGAAAATTAACAAAAACCTTGAATTTTGTCATTGGTGAAAACCTTTAAAATTCTAAGCTTAAGGTCTCCCACATCAAAAGGTTTTTAGTTAATTCGTGATTTAAGTTTGATGATGAAAAGACGAAGGATAGACGAACATTTTTCGGGGTACGGTTTTGGTACTATGGACTTGAAATTTAAGTATAATTAAGATCCTCATTAAAAACTATAAAATACCTTTTTGTACAAATTTAAAATAGCAAAAGATAGCAGTTAAGAACCCGTGTGTTTCTCAAGTACCGTACTACTACCCGGGCGTTTAGTGTAAAACCCTCTTTTGTACCTTATGTAACAACCTGAATTTCGTTTTTCCGTCGTTGATTCATCAGGAATTGTTAGAATTTTTCGGTATTTGGTGGTCGTGTTCTCAATGCAAAGATCTAAAATGGCCAGAATTCGAATGTTGCATGTGCAAATTACTTTCAATAAAATGATGGTCAAAATTGAAAAGAAAAATGGAGCTGAAAATGGATTTATTTCGAAATGGAAAGCTGGAAATGCTGGATCTGGAGAGGAAATGGTCGACGATTGGAGATTCTGAAAGGGAATTTTTTGTTTTGAAGAGACGGAAGTGGCTCACTTAAATTCAGCGATGAGGAAAAATCGCTGATAGGCTGAAATCCTGAGCCTGGTTTTAATTAAAGTGTTGGCATCCATCCCTGACCTACTAGAAGCATAAATATGTAATTTCAGCCATGAGACTCTCAAGGCGCTTTAGCCGTGATTTACGATTGACGTACAAATAAATAGAGAATGTCAAAGGTTATCCTGGACTGTTTGGGACTATACGATCCTTCTTGCATCATCCCCGGATTCTCTTACAGTCAATTCACAATTCTCTTGACCCGAGGTCATAAACATGATTCCATTCCAAAAGGCCAAGGAGGTCAACCTGGAAGTTAAAAATGAAGCTAAGCGTGGGTTGGGAATTGACGCTCGGAGTTGTTTTCCTTTTGACGGGATAATGATTACAAAACTAGTGTCAGCGTAAAGCCCAAAACGACCAATCCCTGGGCGCGATTGCCTTGCCACACCGATACACGGAAAGTTCTGATGAACTCTCGTGTACATCAGCGATTACATTTCCTTGGTGTCAAAAAATCTTGATGGATTTGTCATCACATAAACCCTCAGCAGTACCCTCTCTTCCCCATTCCCCATCAGCGTTTTGGCCTTCTTGTACATCAGTTAAGGCCCATAAATTGGCAACTTGAAGGGCTTGATGATGGACCGTGTTGACACAACGGATGACAGCCAAGCCTCTCAGAAACTGGTTAAATCCGGTTTCCACTTCGTCAAATTGCAAATGTCACCTTGGATTAATCTCGTTGAACTCTTCCCTCTAGCTGGAGAAAGACCTTGGAAGGATACCGGCCGCTTTACAACATTACAACTTGGTTTTATGCCAACAAAACCATGTCACGATGCTTTTTGCACATTTTTGCACATTTTTGCATTAATCCACGTAGTCACAAATGAATGATTAAAACATCAGGCTTATGACAAGGTGAGTCAGCAAGGGAGCACAGACCCCTTCGCACAATGGGAAATGCGGTGAAAGAAAATGTGTTTTTCCACACATTTGCTAAAAAGTTATAAATTATTAATCAATTTCATTATAAAATTAATGCGTTCTCACTTGAAATGAGATCATCAAAAATTATATTCAACATGACATCACCTTTTACAGAAAAATTTCCCCGTTTTCGCAGCCTTTGCACCTTATTACATTCAAAATGTATAAAATCTTGGAAAATTTTGCAAAAACATGTTCGAAATATTGTTCTAAATTGCTCGTTTTTCAAAACTAAAGGCTAAAATTGGAAAAATTTACAACTTCCTATGCAAATAGTGAAAACTACGCAATCGGAATATCCAGGTAACCTGAGTTACCTCCATCTTTTATCACAGGAAAAATAAAAAAATTTCTAACCGGCGTTTTCGCAGATCAAAAACTCTATGCAAAAACCAGATAGGTCATTGACCTGTATCATTTTTCCTTTAAAAGGAGGAGGTTGTCTTGTTGTTTTTGTGTGTGGTAAACTGATCTGGATTTGAGTTCGTTGGTAGGATGTAGCAGCGTTACTAAGAGATAAATTAACGTTATGAGCAGATGGTGAATTGGCCGAAATGTCTTTTACCAACCACTTCCAGAAGATTAATTTATTTTTTCAAGTCTATTTTTAAATGGGCCAGTGCTAGCCAACAGTTTCTAGAAAGTGCCATTGCTCCTTGGCCATGTTTTCCATGCTCCAACGCTTCTAACCACAAAGCTGGATAAGAACATGCGGTTTTTAATTAACTCTACAGAAATAATTGGGCCTTCGGACTAAAATGTTGCAGTAGAAAACGTCCTCCAAAGTTGAGTTCATCAACAGGGCTTGAAGCATTTTTGTTTGTTCTCGAAAGAGATTAATTATCAAGTCTCCCAGAGTCATAAACACTTAGAGCCTGGTGACGCGGTACTAAATGCATATGAAATTAGCAAGCTAAACGTAATCTACAATTGTGACCTACATTTAGAGTAATCTCAAGCTTTTTCGGTTTCAAGAGCGGCTTCAAAAAATCCAGAAATGTCAAAAGCCATAGTGGCGCCTGAAGCTTTCAGGACCTAATCAGAAATGCTTTGCTATGTCCACAAAAGCTAACGTGAAGAGAAACAGGTTTTGGTCGATGTCAATAAAAATGTTTACCAAGATCACATGCCTTGACGATCTCCTTCTTCCGTGATCTGTGCGCACGTAAGCTCCATTCAAGATACTCCTTGTATCAATTAATTTGTCGTAAAATAGGAAGCATCACTGCAAAGGAGACGCACGTCGGCCTTTCACAGCTTTTGCACATGCAGGATTCTCCTTTGACGCAAAGATTCTCAAGGCTCTTCCAAGGTTTGGTCTAATTTGACTCTCCGGGATCATCTTTGTTTCTGGGATAATCTCAATCTGGCTCTCCAAATAATCCGAAGGTTTCAATAACATTCGTGCAAAAAGATCCACAAGGATTTGTAAATAAGATTCAGTCAGGCACACACGCGAAGAAGCTTCTGCGCGAGAGATCCTAAACGAATTGGCTCTCGCCATTCTTCCAAAAGTCCCAAGAGGATGTGAGAATGCAGTTTCTCAGAGGATGTCATTAGCAAAATAAGTCCATTCTGACATCCCCTCAGCCCCGACTTTTGTGACATTCCCGCATTCTATGGTTCATTCTTCAATTATCGGATCAGCATGACCAGGTCGATTCCCTCTGGAAAACATGTCAGTCAAACTATAGCACAAGCAGCAGCACCTTTGAAATTGGTTTTCCGTAAACAAAAAGACTGCCTGCCATTTTCCGTTTGAAGTCCATGTGGGACCAGGGCGTCTGCTACTTTTCGTATTTGTTGATGAAAAGGTGTTCCTCTGCATGTTATGACCAAAAACCATTTTCTAAAACCAGATGCACTTTCCGAGAAAGGGATCGGAAGTTGATTGAAAAATAACCCCTACGCAAAGGGAATTTTTAAAAAAGGATTTTTGGAAACAGATGCGGTTATCGCTGATGAACAGGAAGCGGCGTGCGTTGGAGTTATTTGCATCGGAAGTAAGGGAAGATTAGGATCAACGTGGAGGCACAAAAAGCGGAAGTTGATCCAAGGGGATCCTCGAGGATGACCTTACTAGCCTAGCAACTGACCCCGATGAACTCGTAACCTCGAAGGAGCTGCTTGACTCTAATAAAAACTGATTCGAAGTGACCGTATACATTGTTAAGTACATTTTTTATTTCAAGTGGCGTGTCTTATTGCATTTTGAAGCTTTGTTCCACTGTGTCAGCATCTAGCTACTGTGTCTGCCTTCGTTTGCATAATCTTTTGGACACTTTTACTTTACGTGAGATTTCTTCAGGGCTACGCCAATGCTCTTCTTCAACTTCATTTTGGAAGGAACAGCATGAGCTGGGATTGCAGCGACTGAGTAATCAAGATCTTCTCCAGGGAATTCGATGGGCTTACTGGAATAATTAATTTTTACAGCACCGAAACACTTTTTGGGGAATTATGTTTACATCGTGGTATACTTGCGTCCATCCCAACTCTTGTAGTAGCTAGCCCGTTTCTTCTCCATCTGAGGGTAATCCTTGAGTTCCAATTCATCCTCACCAACTAGGGTCACTTCGTCATCCATTGAAGACATTCGACTAAAATTCAGAAAATGTCAACTCGCATTAGATAACCGATTTAGGTATTGGTACGACTTGGTTGATTCCTTTGGTGGTGGTGTGTCGAAGGTCACACCGACCCATGGAGTATAAGGGCCAATGGGAATGTTGAATCCATCCTCTGGATCCAGCCGTGTACTCGACATTTTCCTTTAGAAAACATTTTCATGACATCAAAGGCTGAAGGCGTCAATTTTACTCGAGCTTCTTACCCTGGTCTCCCCCTTTGACATCAAAGGAGCGTCATGCAATGAGAAAAATTAATTATCAATCAATACCTAATTTCCTAAGCTAAAGGACATAATGACTAAGACCTGTAAACGGTTAGAAGCGAAGGCTCGATAGGAACTGGAGCCCCTTCTCCAGGCCAATCGGGAGACCAACTCCTTGGAAAACAAAACCTTGACATCCATTACTTGAAGTAAACCAAGGTACAGACGTTACTTATTCGATCCGAATTCGGACGGAGAGTAGACAGCATCGTGCGGAGGTGGCAGCGGGTAGAGGTAGCTCTTGTCATTCACCCGAGTAGACGCTGTTGACCTCACTCCTCGTCTGGAAAGGAACAAAGCATTTTTATTAAATCCAGAAGCGTCAAAAGGCATATCCGTTGCGGTTTCAGGGAATCGTAAATTACGATGAAGGGAAGCAATTCAAAACAATTTAAAACACCACGTCCATGGTTTTGGAACAAAGGAGACCTTTGTTTATGATCTTTCTTCAAGATGTTTTGGGTCTAATTTGATCCAAGGGTCTAAAGGATCTGGGACGAAACAAAGGGCCTGGGTAACCCTAACCTTACCTAAAAATCACGCCATGTCAAGAGATCTAGGAGGGGGTACTTGGGTACTCCCTAAAGCAATGTATCTAAAATTAAAATCCTCACAGCAGCAGAAGATCATCTTCATTTGAGCCCTGCAGGGAGCATTGTTATTCCCCTTCTCTGCAGGAATGGGGATTGTAACATCTTAGACCAAAGTGACAAGGGGAGATAAAATATGGACGTTCAAAACGTCAAGCACCCTCAAGATTTAGACTAACTGCTAACTATAAGGCTTAAGTGGAGAGTCAGAGTGTCTGCTCCTCCATTACCATAAATCCAAAGGAAGCACACTGATATTAACTGGGAATTTAATGACGATACACCTGCAGACACAAAAAACAGAAGCATCCATTTTTTTAAATCCCGAATACTAAATTCAACCAGCACAGCTCCAGGTTCCTTTCCAATAAGCTTTGTACCTCGTTTTAATAACAAAGCGATTCATTCCCTGTTATTCAGCTTTACGCCTTTGGGATTCGCTGAGTCATATTATTGTTTTCAGCTCGTTAGGAAACGCTGACGCTGCCGAGTAGGGGAAAAGCGCTTACGCACTTACTACCAGAAGCTCGTGTACATGCAAGGTTACAGTTAATTGGAAATATTTCAGTTCAGCCTTGCTTATAACTCAGAAACCAGATGAGGAACCTAGAATTTCTAGACGCTGAATCAAAAAGTTGACCAAAAATTCCTTGACTGGAGTGAAAGCGATGAAAATCAATTTTTAGAAAAACTCCCAATTGTGGTGCCTAATAGGCCATTTTTGAAGTAGTTTTTGCACTTTCTTTGCAAAGTTATTTTTGCAAAGATGGATGTGCAAAACATCCGGAGCTCTATTGAGCTTTTCAGCCTGTTTTCCCCATTAATACGCCCATGAGGTTACTGCCACTTATGCAAATGAATGGAGTCGTAGAGCGTAGGATTTTCGCAAACCCAAGTCTTCCAATCCGGTTCTATTCGAATGGCAAAACTTGAATTTTTAATGACAAGAACCTTCTGAAAAGGCAAACAAAGTAATTAACAAATGAGACTGGAAGCCTTGCAGTTTTACAATGCTGGTGTAAAAATCCACGATTTGTAAGGGCTTCATGAAAGCACAAGTGAAAGCTGTGATTTTGCTTTAAGAGTAAAAGAGCTTCATTGCCTTTCATTTTCATTGCAAGAGCCTTGCTCGAGGTCACCGCTCACAACTCATTAGCTGCGATCAATCATACAATCATGCTTGTCTCTCTTGAATACGAGTGGGAGTTCAAACGGTCATGGCATAGTATAAGGGTTGAATGGCCTCTGCACCTTTTGGACACTCTCAATGGTCTGGAAAAGCCCTGCTGGATAGCTGTCACTAAGAAAGCCATCCATCAGACTTTTAGATAAAGCCTGGAAGTGTAATACAAGTCCAGAAAGGTCACAGGAGATTCAGTCCATTAAAAAATGAAGCGTCTAGGAACCTTCTTTGTAATTGGACACTCTCAATGGTCTGGAAAAGCCCTGCTGTCACTAAGAAAGCCATCCATCAGACTTTTAGATAAAGCCTGGAAGTGTAATACAAGTCCAGAAAGGTCACAGGAGATTCAGTCCATTAAAAAATGAAGCGTCTAGCAACCTTCTTCTTTGTAAGAGACTCTCTTGATAACTTCAAGCATAGCTCAAAATCTTGAGATTTGTTTACCTAACTATTATTCAGAAGCCTCTATTTGTCTTTCCCTGTTGACTAAAGAATATGCTAACTGAAGGAAAGCGATAAGTCTACCAGTAAAAGCTCAATAGGACGCGGATTGTCAATTTCTAAAACAAGGCAAACAGCTTTGGCCTGACATGTAAGGGTCAACAGTGATTGTGCAAGATCAAAAAGCGTTAACTGAGGATGGACTATAGTGATAAAAGCCAATCCCATAATCCTCGAATCTTTATGCATTCTCAGCACCATCGTCACTGGAAACTGGTCACTACTGGAAGTGGGATTAGATTTTACTGAAGAACCCGATTGACTAGCCTATTAATAGTAACAATCCCTCTGGAAAAAAATGGTTTAGGGACTGGTTCATTCCAGAAATCTTTTTGCTCCAGTGATCTTGGGTTTATCAGTGAAGCTATTGTTGATTCAATCCCTCTGCTCTAATCAAAAATTCCCAAAATCCCACAAAAGTACCACGCCCATATTCCATAAATGATGGAAACGAATGGAAACGAAACTCCTGGTTTAAAATGAAGGCTAATTTCAATACAAATTAGGTTTTGGCATGACTCAGAACCACTTCATTTCAAGCATCGCAGTTGACAGCACTTCATGAATGGAAAAATTCAGTACCAAGGTCAAACTTTTGTCAATTTGGAAAAAAATCTTGAGTGTCAAGTGCTCCAGGTAATGAATACTAATGCCCTGAATTAATTAGGACTTTGGTTTTGATTGATTGCCGGAAAACAAAGGCGAGATGTGGGAGGATGTGTCCAGGATTTTTTCATCCCTTCCTCGCCCATATTGGTCTCCATTTCCTTCATCTGTTTTTGAATTAAACATATTCTGTTGCCAAATCCTCTGGCATTAATTGTGCGTCGAAAGTGACATATAGTGGGATGAAATCTGAACATTTTTGCATAACTCGTGCCTCCTGGCGTCATCGGATACCCAAGTAAATAACAATGAAAGAAACCACTTGGGCCATTGTTTCAAGGATTTGACAAAATCTTTTGGACACGAATTCTTCTATTAAAAGCATTTTGGCACAAGAAACAAGCATAATAAATCTCGCTTAGAGCCATTTCCAGTTGTGCCAAAAGGGCGTTTGCAGGCTTTGGCTTGATTAACAAAAGTTGAATTGTTTTCTACGCATTTTGAAAGTCTAAAATGCGAACAAAGGAACCACAGATTTGGATCTGTGGTTCTTCCACGTGAATTTGGACTCATCAACCTCCCTTTTTAATTAAGAATCTCAAACCGCAAAAAGCAAAAGCTAAGCTTTTGCAAAGGCATCGTAAAAGATAATTGGCTTCAAGTGGATTACAATAACACTTCCAGCACTGTCGTTTCTGCAATGTGTGCCAAACTTCCAGGAAGAATTGGCAAAGGATTTTTTTGTTCTGCTTATCATCCACTTGTTTTCCGCAAGTTGTGAAGCACAAGCGAGAACCAGCCTCCTTCATCGACCAATGAGAAACGAGGCTTGTTTTTCGAGCTCGTTAAGATTACAAAACTTGAGCAAAACAACTTTAATTAAATCCTACATATAAAAAGAGGGGAAAAAAATTAAATCATTTTAACCACCACAGGGCTGTAATCAAAACGTCAGCAAGCCTACTTCAAATTATATCGAAGGCAATCTCATAAATCCGAAAATCATCGGCCTTCACAAGTCAGAAAATTAAACCCTTCTTATCCCTCAATGGCCAAGGAATTGCCATTTCGATTGTTATTTCTAAAGGCTATACGCGAAAATTCTCACATTGAATGTGCGATTTTCCCATATCGCAAGGTATGAAAAATCCATTCTTAAGAGAGAAGCTTTGCATTAAGCTCCGACTGAGGTCTGAATCTTTTTGATTAAAAATCCGAAAGGAAGAAACAAATTATGCTCAAAATGTCATGATTTGCATATTTAGTTTGAAACATTCAAAACCGGTTTGAATTGCGTCTGTTTCACCTGTAATCACATGCCATTTCCTCAAGGCCTTTTGAGATTTCATGGAGAATACAATGAGGAATTGCAATAATTCATTTTTATACAAAATTAGCCACGATCTGAAGTTATCTAATTCCATGCCTGGCTTTACATAACTCGGCCGCATCATGCAATTTAGCTTCCCGAAGGTTTGGCATGAAATCATGATCATCCTCGTGGCCACCGTGCCGGCAGAAGGCACCGCTGGGAACTCGTCTATTCTTCTAATGACGCACTAAAGACAATTATTTGGTATAATTTCAAATACAAAGTGACAGAGGATGCGAAAAAAGTTGTTATCTTGCTGGACTTGTTTCATTTCCTGCCCTACTTACTCAATCTACCAAGGAAAGTTGCAGAGTCCCTGGAAGCATGAATCCTGTAATTCTGTAGGTAATTAAAAATCCACTTCTGCCCTATGTCTTGAGATTAACTGCAGTAAAATGCAAAGTACTTTTTCGCTTGGAAGGAAATCTGTATGAGGAATGGTTTCCGTAAAGCTCCATTCTCCGGGGATGATTTAGCGGCTTATAACAATGGGATATGATGCGCCAAAAATTGTAACAATGAAATCCCATCGTTAAGAGCAGGATATGGAACATTGTTCGGATCCCTTATCACCATTACTTATACGCATCTTCCATTTTAACAATGGACAATCCCACATAACAATGGAACAGGATCTCCAGAGCAGTGATATCCTAATGCTAAATCAGAACAACAGAGCGCAACAATGGGGATAATGCGGAGAGAAAAAATGAACGTACAGGCGTTGTTCTGCATCTAGTACTTCCAGGGTCCCTCGACTCCACGTGTCAAAGGGCAGTGGTGTTGGTGCGGAATCACCGGCAAATATATCATTCGAGAGTAGGTCAATTTCCGGTTTATACTCGTCCATCCACTCCACCTTGCCAATTATGAAAATAAAAATGAAGGCGACATTCACGACATTGAGCGAAACTGGTTCAGGTCAGTTTCAGCTTTTAGCTGCTCACCTCCATGATACGGAGCCATGTATTTCGAAGTTCTTGGGCGACAAAGGAAGCCGTATTTTTGTAATAGAAACGCTCCCTGCAGATTTCAGTGACGCTTTTCCAGACTTTTGTCATGTAATCTTCGGCCACCTTGGCAGGGTCAAAGGGCTCACCCGGTTGACCACTGTAACCTGCAATTATAATGAGAATGCATCAGAATGTAATACGTCAGGGGACATTTGGAAGGACCTACAGCTCCTTGTTTTCACTCTGCTAACTTTCTTTGTCACTGTTGGAGTTTTGACTGTCACCTGCAGCTCTGCAAGGGGCAGGGAAGCGATGTCAGTAATGTTCGCTGACTTCTTGCTCGATGACCTTTTCTTGCTAGACTTTCTTGCCTTGTCACCGCCACCACCGATGTTCTCAGGGTCAGGTATCGCTGGTTCCTTTGATGGGAACAAACCCGAATCGGCCCCACTGGTCCCACCACCATCATCCCCGCGGACAACACTTGCGAGGAAGGCGTCTTTCTTTTTCTTTTTTTTCTTGTCACCGGATTTCGGTCTTTTGTCCACTTTAGTGTCACCTTTCATACCCTCCATGGTTTTGCGAAATCACCGAACAAATTGCAAGGAGAATTGAATTGCAAATTGCAATTCAAGGGAGGAAAATTTTCGTGTGGATAAGGAGCTATTTCGAAGAGACGCTTCGGTTTCCAAGGCAACGAAAGTGGACCAAAATTCTCTTCCCAAAAGCAAGGGTTTTCAAAGGTAAAAATTGGAACTTTTTTATGAGACAAAAACTCACGTTTGAAACCAAATGGCGGCAAAGATTTTCAAAAGCACAACAAAACAAATTGAAAATTGAATTTTTATTTTTTGAGGATTTTTTGATAATTTGCTAAAGTTTTTTGATTGTTTTGGAAGTGTCCAGAAGTCATCACGCAACAGATCTTTGGAGGACACCTTTGATTTACTGACCTTTGTGCTGATGGAAATGTAAAGTTAAAAAAAGTAAGTGGTTTCATGAATTTAAAGGTAATTTCTTATCTCCAGTCGTTGACTTTCATTTATTTTGGAAGGTTAATCCGTCCAACGTTCCAGGAGCCTTGGAACCGTCCTGCCCTAGAGTACACAGCTCTTCAGCCACCCGCCAGTAACCTGACCTGAGTGCAGAACTGATTTTAATGCTGAAAAGGTGGAACCCTCTGAAGTTACCAATTTTTAACCAACCATGATTCGTGCAAGGTCGTCATCGTCAGCACTGCCGCCACCACTTTACTGGCAAGGTAAACAATTGGAGCATTTGGAAACTGCGGTGGCAGGACATGACACTGGAGACAGATGCTGGACAGTACATAATTATTATAATCCAGATTTTACAGTGCTTTTGGCACATGGCTTTTATTTATGCAATACGTTCGACTTGTGACGCCGGTGTCTGTGAACTTTTGCAAATGACAACATTAGGTGGTTAATTAGAGTGAAAGCAAAAGCTACACCCTGATGGTGAACAGAAGGCTTAATAACCTTAGATTACGGTGGGTATAATGGATATTTTTTGGAATTGACGAAATGGCACTGAAACTTAGCTTGATTGTGCCTGGTAGAACATGGATGGAAAGTAATTTCTGCGTGTCAATTATCTCCTCTCTCTCTCTTGTTGCTCCCCCGCTGTGTTGGTTATTCATGAGTTCCAGTGAATCCCATAATCAATATTTTCCTTTAACTAAAAGTCACATAATCAATACTTTTCCTAGTCGCTTTGAATGTGTCTTAAATTGTGTTTATATTGAGCCGAATGGCCTACATTCCGAACTTCCATTTTGCACATTTCATCATCCTGTTTTCTCCTTACAGACCCCAGTGCTGAAAAGAAGAGCAAAGATTACTTGATGGAAAACGTTAAGCACATCCGGGACGCTAGTTTGAAAGCAAGGAAGACAAAAAGTTCAGAGAAGATTGCACCACTCAAAGTGAAATTCATCCCTGGACTTACGAAAAATCCAAAGTATGATCACGTGGAGTCACGAATCTCTGGACTCATTCGGGTAAGTTTCATTTCATGATCGATTTGCCAGCTATTTTTACTAAACCGATATTACTTTCCAGGGAACAACGAGATTTGGGCCTGATTCTCTGGCAATGCTACGAAACTCCAGCTCGACTACGTCTCTCAATACCAAACTTCCAGACACCAGTGGGAAGGATGATGATAAAAAGCCAGTTTGGGGAGCATCAGCTGCATGCAACGCACGACGAATCAAAAGTAATCCGGATATTCGAAAATCAGTCCCGTTAAATGCTCCTGTGCTGCGGATGAGACCAGCAACTTTACGGCCGCATGAGGAGTCCGTGTACAACTGGCGGTTCAACGACGTGAATAACCTTTCACCCAGTTTCACTGAGCATGAGCGTGAGTCCTATCCAGAAAGATTTGAGCCATTCAAGGACGCCAAAGATCTTCATCTCCATCGCATCGAGTATCTCCCATGCGACGGGATTTGTGCTGATGAAGCCATTTACAACGGCAACGCCGGCGCTGGAGATGCCGGGTCGTCAGGAAGGTCGTCACGTGGTATCAATACCGAAGAGACAAGAATATTCAGCAATTGCAATGGGATCATGCGGATGCCACCACAGAATCATGAATACGAGCTTAGCAGCAATGTTCTTGAACATTCAAATCCCTCTCGTCTTGTGTCCACAATTCAGCAGCAAACTGAGAAACTTGAGCAGCAACATGCTTACGATTACCATCGAGGGAACGGACACGGTGACACAATGGGAACAACCAAAGTTGATCCATTTGTCGAACGGATCAAGCAAAATATGTCCGGGATGAGGTTGAGTGTCGCACAAAATCAAGGCTCGTTGGCTCAAGGGGATCACAGCAACTCGAGTTCAACTTTGACATCGAATCACCGAAGCTCCGAAGGCTCAAGTCGTTCACCGCACAAGGCTGGGATAGTTCCAAAGTAAGTTTTATTTCAAGAGTTGTTTGGGAATGGTTTTAAAATATTGTTTTAATTTTTATAATTTAGGTACTTGAAGAAACGACAGCATCAGTGGAAAGAAGAGGAATTAGCTCGGAAGGAAGCTGAAAAGGCAGCGAGTATTCCGGCTGGTCATGTGGCAATGTCTGAATTGGAAAGAATCGAAACCATTGCGAAATTAAAAGCCAGTAAGTATACATTTGGAAATCCTACACACACATCAAGCTTTGGAAGTTTTGCTGGTGTTGACATTTGACATTGTGGTTTCGTAGCTTACGATTCCCGTGTGAATGAGCTGAACCGAATCCCGATTAGAATAGACACGATCCGAAACCGTGAATACAAACGTAAGCTGGAGCAAGAACTGGAGCAATTGGAGCAAGCAATGAAGCTCTTCTCTCGTCCACAAGTGTACATCAAAGTGGACCAGTAAAGCTACAAGTGCTCATTTTTCTCATCTATTGGAAACAAAATCAGTACAAACAACTAATCGTCCAAGGGTAAGCATCTTATACTCAGGAGTCAAGAATGTCAAGAACTTAATTAACGTCAGGAACTTAATTCAATCACGAAAAGTGCTTTTATGAAATTCCGTCCATCTCGTCATTCCGAGCTAATTAATTTACACTTGAAAACCAAGTGGGCCATTCCAGCTTTTGTTTTTAGAAAAGTCAACCAGAACAGGTGGACTGACTGTAACCAATTTTAAACTGTCCGGATTGTTACATAATTAAAACAGTCATTTTGAGTAACTTTACATAACCAATTAACTTTGTAATTTAACATCAAACACTACTGTCATTTTTTTTTGCACTCAGAGAGACTTGGTAGTTGAAGATTACATGGCCTTTCAAGATCTTAAAATGATGGGAAACACGTTAAAATTGAGCAGTTGAGAATGAATTCGTGGTATCACATGGGAACACTGCCAGTAATTGACAGGGATTAAATAATATTGATAACGTTATAATTTAAAATTTATGTATAGGAATTCATAGCTCATCTTTATACATGACGCCACAGAGTTCGGAGTTTTTCTTATTCAGGGCATAGGTCAATCCTGGTACTGGAATTGTATTATACTTGGCCTTTCGTAGCCGGTGTTTACTCCCTGGAATCCTTTCAGTCTTGTGGATATTTTGCCTAAGTTTAACAGGAACTCAAATTAGCCAGTTGCGTTAAAGGAATCGATGAGATCACTTACTTTACAAGGAATTCAGGTTGCGTGAGCTTGAGGCACATTAAAACACCGTCGTAAAAGTTGATGTCAGAAGTGAAATCAAGTGTCGCTTCTGACGCCACGGTGTAGTCAACACGGCTCCGGACAAAGGAAGTGTCCACACGAATTACACTTTGAAGAACCAATCCAGCTCTGCGATTAGGAAATGTGTGGATTAGGAATCACATGGGGACATTTGACATTTTTCGAATTACTTGTTCTGGACAAGGGAGTTGGCTGTACGATGCCAGAGACTGATTGCGATTTGACCCGAGAGGTCAAAGGAAAGTCCACCTTGGATGCTTACATCAGCCACTAAGCCATTGAAGAGAGGAACCACTGCACGCTCATTTTGGAGTAAAACGTTCCCCTGAAATACACTCATGCGTTTACTGCTCATGCGCCTGAGGTTAAATGTCGCCTAAATGATGCTCTTACTTGCAAAGCTGTGGTCCTGTCTGAGCCTGCGCCTGACCAGACGAGACCCATTAGTTCCCCTTTCCCAACGAAGAAGATGATTGGTCGAGCTTGAACTCCCATCAGCGACAATTCCATTCCTGCCGTTGCTTCCTCCTCCTCCTCTGGGGCAGCGGTCTCAGCATTATCAGATGAAGCAAATGAACCCAAACCTCCGGCAAAAATCCCCAGCTAAAAATGGAAAGGTCAAGAGGTTATACGTCTTGGAAATGGCTGGAGGACAGAGGACATGCTCAAATCTTACTGAAAGTGGATGAATGAAAGTATCTTGGCTGTGCAGGTAGACATCGAAGGACGATCTTTTCAGAATTTTCCCAGTCATTTCAATAGCATTGGAGAAGCTACTGTTGCCACTAGGGTTTGTCGTAAATGTCCTGGAGAACGAAGTAGAAAGCCCCTTTGGCGACAAGTGATGGTAAGTCTTGAGCCCTTCTTCATGAACAATTTCATCAACGTAGTCTTTCAGGACGGGGTTTGTCCCACTGAACTCGTGGAGTCGGTTCCAGAGGAATGTTCCAACCTCAGCATGAAGGGGATCGCTGCTTTTCAATTGGAGGCTGAGCAAGTCCTTGATTTCTGCTTTTGTCGGGCGATCTCGGAGGAGGATATCAATTGCAAGCGTTCTAGTGGATGAGTCGTATTTCTTCCCTAGTTGGTTGATAATCCGAACAAGGAGAGGTCGGTGGAGGTCACGGTCAAAATAGGAACTAGGCAGGGCGTGCAGAGCTTTCATCGCTACAACACCAACTCGTGACTCTGACTTTTGAACAATTTCGAATAGCTTTGGCACGGTGGATTTTGATTTGAGGTTCTTGAGCGAACGCAAGTAGAGTTGAGAGCATTCTGGAGTCTCCGCTGGACATTTCTCAAGGGAAGTGAGCAAGTGGTTTTCAAACTCAAGACCAAATTCAGCTGACCCCTGGGACCGAACGGTGTGGACAAGAGCAGCGGTCGAGAGAATCAGCGTCTCCTGCAGCTTTGAATTCTTCACTCCTTTCTTCAGCATGGTAAACAGCCCTGGGTAGAAATAAAAATCAGTTGCTCGCCTTGTGATATCTGAAAAAGTTCACCGCCGCGGTGCTTACCATCAACGATTTCAATTTCAGGAAAGGTTGTGAGCGAGAGTCCAAGGAGATATCGTTCTGGATTCGCTATTTCATCAGCATGATCAAAATTCAAGACCTTCAGCGCAGCGTTATGAGCTCTTACTGTTCCAGTTGCAGCACATACGTCCAAGAGTTGTGGTCTGAAAAAAAAGGAATAAAAATGAACCTTTTTGACGATGCTTGTGGATACGGCTCTTACAAGATGTCAGTGTCTCGTCCAAGGATTTGTTCGATTTCGGCAGTAGTAGACTGTCTGAATTTTTCAACCAATTGGCTAAAGGCGTTTGCTAGCTTGGAAGTTGCCATGTTCTCCGGGGTCATTACCGTGAGCAGAGCGTCGACCTGACACGATTTAAAAGTGATTTTTCATTTTTATAAAATTTGCCAATGGCAGACTCCTCACGGGTTTGCAATTTGTCACTTCACAGAGTGGGATTTTCTCCGGGTGTGGAATGAGCGAGTCCAGATTCAGCTTGACTTCCTTTGCTTTGGCGATTTCATCAACGGCCACGTCAACGGTTCCAGCTTTTACCATTTGCGTGTTCGCGGTTGAAGAGCCTATCGATGAATGCAATACTTCAATTGATAATCAATTTAAACTAAACTTCAAACTGTTTTGATTGGTTAGTATTACAAATACCTGTGAGTTTAAAGTGTTGACTGGCGTCGATAGTTGCACCGACTTCTTTCTTTGCATTCACCCTCACGACATGGTTCTCAATCACCGTAGCTTCCTCTACGAACGACTCAGCAGTCAACTTGATGTCAACCCTGACACTACTCTCTGTCGTCGACCCAAGGACAGCGGAACTATGGGAAGTCCTGGTATACTTTTCCTGCGTAACCGCATCCGACGGGAGTAAGCATTCGGACAAAACTGTCTTTGCAAGGTGGCTCGAGTCCTTGTTGTCATAAGTCACAGGGCACTCTCCCCTCGGAGTATTTTCGGTCCCATTGCTCCTTTGGAACTGAAATCAGAACAAAAGTAGCTTAGCACACAGTGCGAATATACACGGCGTGTCATTACCTGGAGTAAATTGGCAATTCCTTTTTTGATGTTGATGAGACTAATGTCATCGGTGTCAACCGAATATGTTTTGAAGACAACTCCTTCTTTCCAGTGGACAAAGAGAGGATGGAGGGTGGCAGCGTCTAGTTCAGAAGTATGGTCATGGAACCCTTCAGGGGCTGGAGCTTTCCGAGATTTGATTTGGAGATGAGGCTTGATTAACTGCCAATTAAAAACCAACGTTTATTTCCACTTTCGTGAACAAAGGTTTGCAAGATACACCGTTATTTATGTCTGTATTTGTCTTACCTGAATTTCGAGTACAGAGCCATCGTGTTCACTCTGCCATACCGGTGTGACCTGTACTTGAGTGAGTACTTTATATCCGACCGTTGACCCCGTCCTATAGCCCGATCCCTTGGCCTTGTTCCCAGCATCAGAGGTCACCGGTATTCCTCCAGGTTCATTCAGTTCCACCCCCAGGACGTAGTCGTACGTATAGACAGTTCCGATCTCAAAATGTCGCCCTGATGCTACCACACCCCCAAGGGAAGTCAAAACAAATCCAAAACTAATTAGGAACATGTCACCAAACAAAAACGGCAGGAACAGGGCAAAGTTCATTCCAATTGACTCACAGGGACCCTGTAGTGCTCAGAATGCTTGGGATAATGAGTTACAACTCATTCTGATTGGCTGGTTGTTATTAACAAGGAAAATTCCAACAATGCAAGCTGAATTAACAAGAATGTACACAAGTATTCGCCTCCAGCGGTCATCTCTCGACCAAATAGTTTGACAGTAGCCCATCCACTGACTGCAAAAGAATTGAAATTCACATCTGGTAGAGCAGATTGGTTCTGTGTAAGAACCAAGGTCACAAGGGATGAATCTCATTATCCTCTCCCAAGGGTCAGAGGTTACAAATTCATCACTAATTTCAATTCATTTTCTTCTACATAAACTCCCTAATTCATCTAACGATCAATTCAACATTATTCTTGTCAATTAGAATTTATTTTCAAGTGGAATAGAGATTCGCATTTGCCAAAAGCAGATGCTGTTTTTGCAAAATTCTCAGCGTGCGTTTCCTGTACAAAGCAACTTGACACAAAATGATTTTAGTCATCCGTTTCCTCTCAATTGTTATGAATAAATGGTCCAATTAACCAAATTCATGTCATGGAATGATTCTAATTGGCATCCAGTTAACGGTAATTTGGAATGACATTTTTCGACCAATCAGAATGAGGCGTTGGGAGATGCGGTGTAGATGCAATAGAAATGTAAAATAAAGTTCTGAATTTTACCTGGAGCTTGATGACAGTAAGAACCTGCAATTTAGAAAAACAAAATAAATTATAAATGAATGTTAAATCGTAATTTAATTAATTTAGATTGATGAGATTTGTCTCACTTTTCCCAATCTTTTGGGTGTTGATTTTTATGCAAATTAAAGCGGGAAAATTATCGTGCAAGAAACATTTTCATTTTTACGGGAGGTTTTTTCACGCGGTGAAACCGTGGATGGGTCAGTGACCTCTGACCTAAGTTGTAGGCGTAACAAAACCGTTACAGGGGCTGGTCTTTGAAGAAAGAGAGAAAAGGAAGCGATTCCTGCGAACTGTGTTCCTCGGGAAACAAAAGGTAAGCAGTAAAGGACAAAGTTAATTTATAAACAGATTCAACAGGTAATTTCTAATTTCCCTTTGTCGTTATTGAAATTAGGCTGCCGACCATTTCCGGTTTCGCCGGCACTTTTACAAAGGGCGAAGTTCCTGTCTGGTTTCTTTCATAGCGATCTCATTTACGAACTGAGGCCCTGATCACTGCGTTTCTTGGGTATGTTACTTGGATTGCGAACACTTGAGACCCTTGACAAATGTGAATTGCTTTCTGCAGAAAATGGAAGCATCAGTATTTCGAGGCTCTGTTGTTGGTGGGGTTCGAAAGGTGATTGGAGCACGAAAAAAGTTTCTAAAGAAGACTGTCAGGAAGAAAAAAGTTGTGAAAGTCTCTGATTCCAGCCGCGGATCGTCAACATCGTCTGAATCTTCATCTGAATCAGGATCCGACTCCTCTGGTGGTTCGTATAGCTCTGATGAAGAATCAGAACAGGAAGAGGTCAAGGACTACAGAAAAGGAGGATACCATCCGGTCAGGATTGGAGATTTCTACAAAAATGGACGCTACCGGATCCTTAGGAAGCTGGGCTGGGGTCATTTCTCAACTGTATGGCTTGCTCAAGATAAACACGCTCATCAGCGTCTAGTCGCAATTAAGGTGGTGAAGAGTGCAAGTCATTACACGGACGGTGCAGCGGACGAAATCAAGCTTCTGAAATGCGTCCGCGAAGCTGACAAAAATGATCCCCATCGTGAGAAAACAGTTTCTTTGTTGGATGACTTTAGAATCCAAGGTGTCAATGGGACTCACGTCTGCATGGTTTTTGAAGTCCTTGGGCCCAATCTGTACAGACTGATCACTGAGTCGAATCACATGGGAGTTCCACTTCCTGCCGTCAAAACTATAATGCGCCAATTACTCGAAGCCTTGGATTACCTTCACACTAAGTGCCAAATTATCCACACTGATCTCAAGCCAGAAAATATTTTGCAATGCTGCGAGAACGAGTCCGTTAAATCCCAGGCCAATGAAGCTGAAGACTGGCTCAATGGAAATGCCACTGAGATTCCAATGTCAGCGGTCAGCAATGCTCCAGGAGGACTTTCTACCAAGATTGTAAAGCCCAGTGATCTCCAGCCGTTGACCAAGTCACAGAAAAAGCGGATCAAGTTGAAGCTCAGGAAAAATACAAAGAACGAGGCGGATGGAGACCTCCCTGTAGAAAATCAGGACTCCTCTACTGGTAAAATCACCTTAAAGTTTTCTACATTGAATCCAGAATTTTGAAATTTTTTTCTTCTCTTTTTTAGACCCGAATCTTGGGCAAGGAGACAAAGCCGATGGAGTCAACGGAGATTCGGATGTTTCAAGTAAAATTCCAAGCGATATCAAAATCAAAATTGCAGATTTGGGGAATGCGTGTTGGACTCATACGCACTTCACCAGTGACATCCAGACACGTCAATATCGTTGCTTGGAAGTCTTAATTGGATCAACATACGGTCCTTCTTCCGACATCTGGAGCGTTGCTTGCATCGCTTTCGAGCTTGCCACTGGAGATTACCTTTTCGAACCACATAGCGGATCAAATTATCCCCGAGATGAAGACCACATCGCCCACATCATCGAACTTGTTGGAAAAATTCCTAAAGAAATTGCGCTTTCCGGGAAACATTCTCAAGTCTACTTTACTCGGAAGGGTGAACTCCGTCACATCAAGAATCTTCAACACTGGCCACTGAGAAATGTCCTCATGGAAAAATACGAATGGGAAGAGAAAGACGCAGAGGACTTTGCAGATTTCGTTTTGCCAATGCTGAACCCCGACAAGGATGTGCGTGCTACAGCAGCCGAATGCCTTCAACACCCTTGGCTCCAATCGTAACTCAAATACCTAAATATAGTCATTTACCTCATCGCTTTCAAAATCAAGAAAAACGAATGATTCTTAGTGATAAGTGAATCATTTCATTTCTGCAAACGAGTCATCATATGTCATAAAAATTGAGTTTTTATAAGGCAAAGACGCGCTGTCCTAAACTTTCTTGCGAGTTTCACTTACCAAAGACAGTGATGCAAAGGACGAGAGAAATTAGTACCCGGGTCATCTTCCTGTTTTCCGAATTTTCCAATTCTTTAGACTGTCACTTTTGCTTCCTGAAGGCGCAGTTGACGTGTTATCAAATCCAGCTCGTTGGCAAGTGGCAGAGGCTCCAGAGGTGGGGGATGAACCTCGAAGCTTCTGCTTTATCAGGGGCGTGCTGGAAATGGGAAAAGATTGAGGAGAGTGACGTTTGCTGAAGGTCAACTTTATGCTCTCAGGTCACTTGAGATTGGGGATTAAAGTCCTCGTAAGAGATCCCAAAATGAAGTTTAATTGGAGGCTCGAGTTGTTTGTTTAAACTCATTCATTTAACATCTACGCTCAGGCTGACGCCTCCGCTTGCAACTGATTACACCCCGGCTCAAGCCCACAGTACCTTATTCTAACTTACACAATCAGATTACCTGTACCAGTACTCTTAGTTAGAAAATTGGATCATAATTCCTATTGTTTTTTCTATTAAGCTTCTGTTTATGATTAATTTTCAGGTGAAAGAGCATCGTATCCAGTCCCCTCCCCCTGAATGACTTTC
>VNWY01000685.1:0-32058 GCA_009869845.1 Pseudachorutes palmiensis | reverse complement strand
AATCCGAAGTTACCCGTTTTTTAAAATCCCCGGGTATTTTGCGGGAAGTGGTCAGACATTGCTTACTTTGATTATCCAAACACGGTAAAAATATTTTCTGAAAATAATCCGAAGTTACCCGGTTTTTTAATACCCGGGTTGCATGGATTTAATCATTTTTACAACGTAAAGGTCAACAGGTAAAACTGTGCTACTTAAACTAGTGAAAATTCAGTTTCACTAAAAAATTGGGCGCAACCAACGTGGCAGACTATGGGTTATGTCGGCGCAGCATACCAAACCGTCCCAGTGAATTCTGTTAACAATAATAGGAAGTGCAAGACGACTGAGAGACTTGCAGCGTTTGAACGCGCCCCAGCATTCGAATTCTTGCAAGACGCCCACTGCGGGAAAGAATGGTTAGCAGTTAGTTAACTGTTAGCTTCCCAAACCTGCACGCCCTGCTCCGACAGAACAAGGTCAATACAAGGTCAAAATCCTCATAAACCCAATCAAAGAACAAAAAGAACGGTTTAAAAAACACATTGCTAACATACGGAGGCATCAGGCACAAGTCAGTTCCAAAACACATTCAGTTGAATTCAATTTGCCAAAGTTGAGAATCGTTTTATTCTTGGATAATTTAGAGGGACATGCGTTGTATAGTGGAAGTACCAACGGTGTTTCAGTTGAGAAGGAGCACGGCGCTGACCCCGATGAGACGAAGGAGCTTCAACGACTGAGCAAATTGAGAAGTTCCAAGGGAGTTGGGTTCCTTGCAAGTTCCTCTGACACAGATCATTGACAAGCAATCTCCATTATTATTACACGATCCTCCAACCCCAGATTTTTGTAAACAGACAGACATTGCAATGTCACAGTACTGGGATTTGCAGTTGGCATTTGAGGTGCATTTTGAGCCGTTCGTTGCCCCATCCGTGCACTTCCCGTCTTCGCAGGTGCCACTCTGACATACATCTCCTGTTTTATTACAAGGTTCCCCTGGTTTCTTCAGGTGTGGATTGATGCAGATGGGATTGGTACCGGCCTCTTTTCGGCACACATGATCCATTGGAGGTTTACATTGTGCGTCTTCCCTGCAACTAGCTCCATGGGGGAAAGGAGGCATTTTGCAGTGTCCTGAAATACATCCTTCAGGATGATCGCATTCCGTTATGTCAATACATTTCTTTCCCGGCGACTTGGTGGTGCGTGACTTAAAGCAGTCTTTTTCGGCTGCCTCGTATTCATACCCGTCAAAACACACGCAGAATCCTCTTTCGCAGAACATTGCCGTGCCGCCGCAATCCTCAGAGTATTTGCAGCTGTCGCCAATTCCCTGGACGACGGTGCACAGCTCGAGGATGAGCAGGAGGGTAAGGATGAAAGGAAGAAGGTCACAACCTCGCTTAGCACGAAGATACTTCGCAAGTTGAATGCGATTGGGTGAGCGATCGTTGAGGTTGATGGGAGCCATCATTTTTTAAAGTTGAATCTGTTAGAGGAAGCAAGCGAACGAATTAGACTAGAATGGGAGGTCAGCATAAACTATTCATTAACTCACCCTTCAGCAGGTCAATGAAAGTTTTGGAGAGGGTTGGGAATACTTTTTATCTTCCAGGTACTCAATCTGAAAAACTTCCGTTGCCGTAAACACTCCCAACTAAGGGCTCCCAGCCGTTCTCCAGGATACACAAAATACATGGACTGCAAAAATGTGGACCTTCCAGCTACGCGGATCTTTGCCATTGATGTCTATGGGGTAACGTATGATCCCTCCTTTCTGCTTGGAGAGTTCCAACACGGTTTTGATTTAGGCTTAAATGGACGCGATCATGGGTAAAATCAACAGTAAACAGCTAAACAAGCCTGATGGAGGTTGTACTTGTAATTATTTACGACTTTTGTATTGTACATTTGTAATTGGTTTGAGCAGTGTTTCAGTCTAGTTGAAGGCAGATGGCGTTGAGCCAGATGACCTGAACAAGGAAAATTATTCCTGCTTGGACATGTCGTCCAGGAACTCCATTCCCTGGATCTGCCTTCTTGCAAAATCCCCTCACACAGACCCGTGACACACAGTCGGCATGAACATCGCACGCCGCTTCATCTTTAGCTGGCTGAGTGCACAGCTCATTCTTCTGTTTGCAGTAGAAGGAGCGACACTGGACACTTGTGTTGCAGGCAGCGCCTTCGCCTTTGAAGTCTTCACATTTGTGCGTGACCACACTGCAATTGTCACTCTTGCATTCAGATGAGAGGACACAGTTTTCCCCTGGGTCTTTCAGACCTTCATTGAAGCACAGCCTGACATGCGTTTCTTCGTTTGTCTTGCAGCTGGAAGTTGGTGGAGGTTTGCAATCAGGGTCACGGTGACACGGGAAGCCATGGGCGTAGGGGGGCTCGATGCACTTGTCATTGTGGCACAAGTGAATGCACTCGCTGTCCTCTCCACACTTTTTCACAGGCACACTGTCGACGCAAGTTCCTTGAGAGCAGAATTGGGTGGAAGCGCAATCTGTGTTATTGGTGCATTTAGCGGCAGGTTTTGTTGTGGTTGTTGTTGTATCTTTCGGGTTTGGGGATGGGTTCGGAGCTGGTGGTGGTGGTGGTGCTTCGCATCTTAACTGATCTCTGTTCCAGTACGAGAACGATCCCAAGCATTGACACGTTCCAGCACTGCACACCAGGTTTTTTTCCGTGTTACACGTATCGCATTTCTCTCCTTTGTATTCACCAACTTGTGTACTCACTAAAGTGGAAAGCGAGAGGATGAGCATGAAGATTGCGTACCGTCCAATGGCCATTTTGCAAATTATTTGGAACTGTGTGCCGATGAGATTATGCTTCACTCTCACTACTCGGGAAAGCTCATCAAAGTTACAATGTACTGTTACTGTTTGTAGAACAAATGGCAGACAATAAACACCGTCCCCAAGACTTCTCTTGGAGACATTCGAAGGAATTTTGTCATATGCATTTTATTTCAAATTCACAGAAGTAAGGATAATTTATTTTCGACGACTCTCCAGGAGTTTCTCAACTGCACCAATTGCTGTGATTCGTCCGTAACCGACTGGAAGGAACAAAAATTAACGTAAGAATTAAAATGTTCTTCGGTAGAAGCTAGTAGCAGATCGTACCTGCGTGATTGGGATACTCGGTTTCTGGGATTCCACCGCAATTCCTCCCTGTCGCGGGCACGGTGTGGGTGGCACTCTCCAAGATAAACTTGGACAAGTCGCCGAAGGTGAAGTCAGTTCCATTGGACTTCAGGAGAGCAACAACACCTGGAACGAGGTTTCCATATGAAGAATATACCGAAATAGAAAATATGTCAAAATCGAGTAATTCATACCAGCAACGTGTGGTGCGGCCATTGAGGTACCAGACATCCCAACAAGCGAGTCATCGTTGCTTGAAGAGGCAGAAATGACATTTACTCCAGGAGCTACAATGTTTGGCTTCAGGGCTTTGCTCCATGTCCCTGGTCCACGGCTGCTGAATCCGGCTAACCCATCGTTAACGTCGGTAGCCCCAACGGCGAACATATCAAAGTCAGTATTAGCTGGGTAGCGAGCAGAGGTGCAGCTGGAACCCTCGTTACCTAATATGTAAACGTTCCATTAGTAACTTGGAACTCGGCTTAGGGTCTTTTATGAGGTAAAAGTTTACCATTCGCCCAGACAACTGTAATGTCTGCAGCAATCCATGCCTGAATAGCTTCATCCAAGAAGTCTTCGTCAACACTTGGGAAGAATCCCCAGCTGTGGCTCACAACGTGTGGGGCAAGAGTATGATCTGGGTCGCTTCCATCAGGGTTTGACTATTTTCAGAGGAAATTTTTAGTTTCTCATTGCTTAGCACAGATTTCAAGAATTGGGAATTACGGGAGCAAGGAAGTATTGACCACACCGCTGGTACTCCGTGATTCCTTGGAAGGTCATGGCAGTTCTGCATGCAATCCATTGTGCGTCAGGAGCAACACCAACCCCATCGAGACCAACAATTGATCCCATAACGTGGGTTCCTACGAAAAATCGTTAGTGATTGTTTATACCGTGACTACACTGAAGTGAGGATTCTCAAATTCATTATCCCTTACCATGTCCTTGAGGGTCGGTTGGTGTTGGGCTTGGGTTCCAACTGGACGCGTCAAACCAACCTTTCTCTTGACGGTAGTTCTTGAACAGTGTCTTATGAGTGTGTCGGACTCCTGTGTCCAGAATGGCGACGGTGACGCCCTTCCCTGTGAATCCCTTGGCCCAAGCTTTGTCAGCTTCAACCATTTGAACGCCCCATTGCAGAGCCTTTGGGGCAGCCATGATTGAAGATTCCTCTGGAGTTGGGAGGAGATCCACTTGAACCTTAAGACAAAGAATGAAACTTTAATGTAAGGAACCTTACTGCTTAACTCGTGGAATATTACCATATCGTGGCGAATGGATTCCACACCAGGCATTGCAGCTAGGGCAGAGATGAGTTCAGCGCTGGCATTGGGAATTGAGATTTTGTTGCTGATCCAGAGACTCGTGAATTCCACGTTGTTGGCCTTCAGGAAAGCGACAATCTTCTTCTGCGACTTTTTGGCCAAGGCCTGGAGGGTCGAGGTAACAGACTGGATACGGGCAGTTCGGCTAGCAAAGGACTGAAGTTTCATTTGGTTGAGATAGGGCAGAGTCTTGTCTTGGAGGGTAATGATAATGTCGGCTGTTCCTTGGGATTCAAGGGCGCTGAGGACTGCAGGTGAAACGAAGCCCCTGGATGGCGCTGTATTGACATGTGCCAAGGCACCCGCCAGGAGGACGATGAGGCTGAGTTTGAACATGTTGAAAAAGACTTGTTAGTTTGTTGAATGATAATTGGTACTGGAAATGGGTGCATGTTTTATACCCATAATTGTCTCCGGGTACCAAATCGTTTGTGTCTTTGTTGACTGATTACTTTCACTTGACCTATCCGATGGATTTTCCAAAACACTTCAGACCCGGGGGAATTCGCAAGAAGTCACCAAAACATTGGAGGTTTGCTTCGGTTGAGCTCACTACGTAAATTTGATTATCTGGTTTGATTATAAACAGAAGCGTAAGCATCAGTCAGAGTCATTGATTGATTCCCCGGTGGACATTAGCCGGCTCAAGCTTACGTCAAGTGTCAATTAATAGATCGGAAATAACGCTTTGGAGTCAAAGCCCTTTTGGAATCTGATGAAACTTGTTGACTTAACACAATGAACGTTATTGACATAACATAGTTCTATTATTCATAATTAATCAGCCAATTACGATTAAAATTGTTTGTTTTGCGTATTTGGGTTTTTCATAGTTGAAGGTAGATAGCGTTTGACTCAATAACCTGCTGACATTCCTGGCTGGCCCTCTTGGGCAGCAGCAGTTCTAGCTGCTCCACCTTGTGGCTCTTTGAAGAGTTTCTGCCTTAACCTAGCACAGAGCCTTGACGCTCAAGGGTTGACCCTTGAGATTTGTATATTATTCTTTTACTTTTGGAATAAATTACAAGTTAAAATCAATTAATTTATTCATAAACTCGGTTTTAATCAAGTTAAGTTTGATTGAAGCTAAGGCAGATTGCGAACATCCAGAAGAGCATTTCCGCTTCATCCTCTTGAACAGCCTCCTTGGTTGTTGCAAAGCTCTGTGTGGAGGACCTGCAAGCATAAAACAAGAAAGAGCGACATTGGATACCGCCATTTTATGAGCACTTCAACTTTTGTAATCCTCTGGCTGGCTTTGTCTAATAAGACCTAGCTGCGGCTTCTGGTAAATGTTGATGAGCCCCTTAGCGTAAAGGTCCCTTCATAGGGAAACTCGGAAGTGAAGTCTAGGTGTAATTTGCTGTTTTGGCAAACCTCTGCCTTTGTAAATCTTGTTTCTGAATTCAAATGCATCTGCCACGTAAACCTCCAACAGAAAAACACTCCTGACATTGGCGCTATCGCAGACTGTCCTAAGTCTTAACCCTTTCTTCTACTTTTCAATGAAAAATGTTTAGACTAATGAGACAAAAACGTTTGTGTTTCTTTTTGTTGCAATGAAATGTTCATGCTGCTTTGTATTTGTTCTTATTTTAAGTAGGCTGTATGCAAAGTATAAATTATTTCCGACGGCTCTCCAAGAGTTTCTCAACTGCTCCAATGGCTGTGATTCGTCCGTAACCAACTACAGATAAAAGAAAGTGTAATGAAAGGGCCTTCAAAACAAAAGCTGCTAATAAGTTCTTACCGGCGTTGTTTGGATACTTGTCTTCTGGGATTCCTCCGCAATCTCTCCCTGTCTCTGGCACGGTGTGGGTGGCACTGTCCAAGATGAACCGTGCTGCATCGCCGTAAGTGAGTTCAGTTCCGTTCGTTAGGAGGAGAGCAACAACACCTATGAAAATTTTAAAATGAGGAATACATCCAAATTGAAAAGGTTTAGATTAGATTAGAAGGATGTAGTAATACATACCAGCAACGTGTGGTGCTGCCATTGAGGTACCAGACATTCCAGTAAGCGCTGAATCGCTGGATGAAGAGGCAGAAATGACATTCACTCCAGGAGCTACAATGTTTGGTTTCACGGCTTTCGTCCATGTCCCTGGTCCTCGGCTGCTGAAGAAGGCCAAGTAGTCGTTGTTGTCGGTAGCCCCAACGGAGAACATGTCAAAGTCGGTGTTAGCTGGGTAGCGAGCAGTAGTACAGCTAGAACCCTCGTTACCTGTAAAGTAAAACATGGTAATTATAACAAATACTCCGTGAATTCTCATTTTCTTATACCATTAGCCCAGACGACGATGATCCCTGCACTGATCCATGCCTGAATAGCATCATCCAAGAAGTCTTCGTCAACACTTGGGTAGAATCCCCAGCTGTGGCTCACAACGTGTGGGGCAAGATTTGGGTCTGGATCACTGCCATCAGGGTTTGACTAATTGGAAAGAAAACATGAATATAATCCTAAAAAGTATTGGAAATTGAATAGGTAATTACGGGAGCAAGGAAGTATTGACCACACCGCTGGTACTCCGTGATTCCTTGGAAGGTCATAGCGGTTCTGCATGCAATCCATTGAGCTTCGGGGGCAACACCAACACCATCCAGACCAACAATCGATCCCATAACGTGGGTTCCTATGAAAAAAGAACGTTTTGCTAGCGTGATTGCTTAACCGTGCAGCGTTGAAGGGAGCCATGAATCCCTTACCATGTCCTTGAGGGTCAGTTGGTTTTGAGCTTGGGTTCCAGCTGGACGCGTCAAACCAACCTTTCTCTTGACGGTAGTTGTTGTACAGTGCCTTATGAGTGTGTCGGACTCCTGTGTCAAGAATGGCAACGGTGACGCCCTTCCCTGTGAATCCCTTGGCCCAAGCTTTGTCAGCCTCGACTTGTCGAACTCCCCATTGGAGCGCCGTCACGGAACTCTCAAAAGGAGATCCCTCTGGTGTTTCTAGCGGAAGTGCTTCAAGCTGTAGTCAAAGAATCAAGATTAAAATGCAATAACTAAAGATAAACGCGTGGAAGACTGACCTTATCTAGACGAATGGACTCTACACCAGGCATTGCAGCTAGGGCAGAGATGAGTTCAGCGCTGGCATTGGGAATTGAGATTTTGTTGCTGATCCAGAGACTCGTGAATTCCACATTGTTGGCCTTCAAGAAAGCGACAATGTTCTTCTGTGACTTTTTGGCCAATGCCTGGAGTGTGGAAGTGACAGTTCGAAGGCGAGCAGATCGACTAGCAAAGGACTGGAGTTTCATTTGGTTGAGATAGGGCAGAGTCTTGTCTTGGAGGGTAATGATAATGTCGGCTGACCCTTGGGATTCAAGGGAGCTGAGGACTGCAGGGGCAACAAAGCCCTTGGATGGCGCTGTATTGACATGTGCCAAGGCACCCGCCAGGAGGACGATGATGCTGAGCTTAAGCATTTTGAAGAAGACTTGTTGTTATGTTGAGTGATAATTTGTGCTAGAAATGGAAGCATATTTATAGCCCCTTGTTGTCTCCGGGTATAAACTGTTTTGCTCCTTTGTTGATTGTTTATCACTTGGTCCAATCTCTGGATTTTCCAAAACCACTTCAATTTCGGGGATTTCTGACGAAGTCTCCACAAGCCTTGGCGTTTTACGGTGAAGCTTGTTACGTGTGTGGATTATCTCGTGTGATTACAAAACAAAAACGAGCATGTCAGCGAGGACGTGTCATTGAATGGCTCCGCAGTAGGACAGAGCTGGCTCAAGTTCACGTGAAGTGGGCTGGAATGTCATTCTGATAACCCAAAGTCCACGTCAAGTGCGTTGTTGCCCAACAGCCCAGCGACAACATTCAACAAAAGCGGATCCCTGACGTAATGAACAATTCCAAATATGGAGCGACACTTCCTGTATAGCTGAATCTGAAATGTCAATTTGGCCATTTTAATCCTCTTAAGTTTCTACACAGTTCAAGACACTTGACTAAACTCACTCACTTGACTCACGCGTTAAGTTTACATGTGCGAATTTTCTCAATCACTCACAGAATCTCAGCTTTGGAATTCTATAAATTTCTCTGCTTCTTTTGCAAGCTCTTCCCATTTTTGAGCGTAAAGTTTCTCTATGAATTTCTCACGTCGTGATTCAGCTTCCGAATTAGTCCCATTCCCTTTCTTTGGAATCTGAGAAAATGTACAAGAATTAACTCGGATTCTGTAGGACTTCTTCCTTTTCCCCTTACCTGTAAGAGTGAAAGGTGATTGACTTGGTATTGGAAAATGGCCCCAAGTAAATTCCAGTAACTGAATTCAGGCCAGAGAACTTTGGTAAAGCAAAGGACACTCTCGGAGCTCTGGAATTTAACACATTATTTGAATTAGGATATTGCATTCATTTCCGGGGTTTTAATTTTACCTGCCAGAGGAGAAAGTCAGACAGCCTTGTTTCCCCTGAAGTACGTACGAGCAAGTCAAGTGGCAATGTAGGAAGTATTTGGAATGATTTGGTCAGAAGGTCTTCATCGATGTCATCCATCTCTAAATCCCCTGAAAGAATCCCATCTTGGACGCATTTGATCCCACGTGTAATCTCATTCCGGCCGGTGTATGCAAATGCAACGTTGAGTTTCGCTCGTGTATTGTGCCTAGTGAGAATCATCGCTTTGGCCATGACTGGTCTCAAGGTCGGAGGGACGAGCGACCAATCACCCACAATGTGGACGCAAACACCTTCCTCCATGAGTCGATCCCTGGAAACAAACAAACATTCCCAGCTAAAAATATACCCATTCATTCATTCAGCAATCAATTGAATAATCAGATTTCCGATTATATTTTATAACTAGTCATCATCACTCACTCTTCTGTCAACAGCTGCTGGAATTTCTCCTCTGCTAATCTCATCAGGCCGTCCACTTCTTCCGGCGGCCGTTTAAAGTTTTCGATACTGAAAACAAAGACAGTCACTTCACAAATACCGAGGTCCAGGCACCACCGCAGGGTCTGGGCCAGTTTTTCAAACCTACCAACAGTACAAAAAAATCATAAGCTTTATTACTCATATGCTTTATGCCTTCAGATCAGCTGCTTCAGATACATACTACCGTGTCATCCGTTGCTAATCTCTAAGAAGTAGGCAGGCTCTCACCCTTTGACATGACCTTGGATCTTCGGGACTGCTGATTTAGTCGCAAATCTCCTATTCCCGTCCATAATGAATCCCACATGGCGAGGAACAGGCCCTTGTAAAAGTATTTTCGCACTCAATTTCTGTATCCAGGATCTGTCATCTTCTCGAATCCACTGGGGCACATCCGGGGGTGTCGAGGTCATCAGGAACGTTTAGGAAAGGCCCTTCAATCTTACTCTCTACATAAAAAAAATCAAAACTGCATCACATCATAATGCCAATGTACCACATTCACACATTGCCAAAAACCATGATTAATAAATCACAAAATAAAAACCAAAAGATCTGTACTAGGAGCAAAGCTGTTGGTTAGTGATTTACCTCTAAAGTATTGGCAAAGTTCCAGTGGTACCCAAATGTCAGGCAGAGGTCAATCGAGGTCAAAAGAAAGAAGAAATGACAGACGGAAACGACGAAACGAGCAGTGAATTTGACACGTCACTTTCATTTATTTGGCGGCCGTATAATTTCAAATGAATAAAAAAAAATTGGTTTGAATTTTCCCGCGTTTTTCCCTCCCCCTGTGTAGGAGCGAAGTGAGACTGTGAGTTTTTGGCCCCTCTGCTCTGCTTGTGTTTTTTCTCCCCTTGTTTCCCCCTCCTCTTTCCCTCTGTGGATTCCTATCATTCCAGCCGACGGATTTCTCTGCCTTCGTCCATCTTAACACAAGTCAACAGGATCCGGTGGAAGGAACTCATCTGTCAAGGTCAGAGGTCACACTATGTCCACCAAGGACGAAAGTCCACCTTCCCTCAACTGGGAACTACACTTCCTCATTGCTAAGTTCCTCGCAGGGGGACCCTGTACAAAGGCGTCAAAGGCAAGTATTTCATCTCTTCACACACAAAAACAAAACATTCAATGACAAGATTCAGATTCCCTGGATGACCACTTGACCTCTCCACTGAGTCTAACCTTCGTCCTTTGTCTGTCCCACAGGTCCTTGTCCAGGAACTAGAAGAAAACCTGGTAAGACTCCTACACTTTCTTCTCTTTCTAACCCAAAGACACTTGATTTGAACAATTTCCAAAATTTTGGAAGTGCTAGATGTCTTCTGCTCGAGGTCCACGTGTAGACTGAAAGTTTATTGACGGAAAAGCCTCCGTTTGTACCCCGTGTCAGCTGTTCATGAATGAACTTAATCACAGGCATTCTTTACTTGTCTGAATTTACAGATCATTCCGAAAAGGACGGACTGGCTGGGTCAGGAAACTAATCAGGACTTCCAGACACTTGTGAGTCAATGACCTATTAGTATGGAGGAGGCATTGGGGTCATAGGCCATGAGGGGGGAGGGGTCATGTCAAAGGTCAACTTGGGTCAATTTTGAACATCCATAGAGCCCTCGCCCTGGCTTTTCAAGGGACCCAAAGGCGTTGAAATTTTCTAAAAATGTTGATTATTTAACCTACTTTACTCTTTTTTTAATGGTGAATTTTAGGGACTGGAGTTTTGTTTCAAGTAGTGGTGGTGTGTGGCTCTTGTGTTGGGTATAACGAAGGACACGACGAGAGAAGGGGAACGGCATGGGTGGCAATTGGGTGCAGAATTACAAAGCCCTTCTTGTTGCTAAGGACAAAATCCACAGAGATCTCCGAGGCAGGGAAGGATAGCATTCGGCTTTAGGAAGGAGAACTGGGTATTTTCGTGTTCGTCATGAAAAAGAACTCTGTTTCAGACCATACAAAACCCTGGGTCTGCAATCCCCTCCAACTCTCTCGTATCTCCCCTTCTTCATTCTTTGGCCATACATTTTGATACGGCACGAATGAATAGCAAAAATATCAGAGAAAAACTGCGCAGAGCCTGCAAAAAACATTTCCATGAACTTTACAAGGGGAGCTAAAATTAGCCAAAGGCCTCTGGCATCAGCTTATCCAGAAATTGCTTCGTGAAATTAATCGATGAATATTTCTCCAAAATGTTTTGACCAGGCGTTTAATGTTTCGTTTTCAGAGTTCAAAATATGACCACATCAAGCCTGAGCACCTGCTGCGATTGGTTGAGAAATTACTGGAAGCAACTAAGTTGGAAGCGTCGTCCAGCTCAATTAATCCAGTCAAGAGCCTCCTCTCCGTCCGAACTCTGTCAAACACATCAATCAAACAAAATTGGACGCTCAATCACCCCTTTCGCAATGCACTTTCACATCCTGTGGCTTCTTGGAGGAAACGTAATGACAACAATGAAAAATGAAGAGGAACTTCATGATTTGTATAATTTCCAGCCCATGCGTTGCTGCAGCGTGAGATCTACGGCGTCCCACTCACACACAAAGTCCATGACTCGAACTTCTTCTCAAGGCTCAGTCTGGGCTGTGCCTCTTTGGGTCACTTGACAGCAGTCTACTGCGTACTCTTCGACGTCACTGGGAAATTCCTTTTTACCGTATGTAGAGATGATGCCATATTTCAGTTGATTTGACTTCTGATTGGATGTTGAATTCCCAGGGAGCTGATGACCATTTGGTGAAGATATGGAGTGCCGTTGATGGTCGCCTCCTTGCCTCCCTTCGTGGAAACTCTGCAGAAATCACAGATTTAGCGGTGAACCGGGAAAATACGCTCCTCGCCTCCAGTAGTTGTGACAGGTACATTCGGATTTGGTGCTTGGCTACTGGAGCTCCAGTGGCCACTCTCTCAGGCCACAACTCCAATGTCACTTCCATTTTCTTCTGCCCGATGCCCCGTTCCCGATCTCGAATCCGTTATTTGGCATCCACTTCCACCGATGGTTCGGTCGCATTCTGGGCTTACTTGGAAGACCCGGGGACACACGCGGAATTCCAGTAAGAATTTAACTATTTTTCATTTTTTTTTATAGTACATTATCTTCTTTGCGACAGGTCGAAGCCGACTTTGTATCTGGAGCGGATGAGACCAGGACATGCACAGATGATTTGCTCTTCCTTTTCTCCTGGAGGGATTTTCATGGCTGCCGGAAGTGCAGATAATAATGTCCGAGTCTATTACATGCTGGGGGCAGACGGGCCCAAACGAGTGCTGGAAGTAGAACCACACACGGAGCGAGTGGACAGTATTTCATGGGCACATCGTGGTGTTCGTTTCATTTCAGGCTCAAAGGATGGAACTGCGCTCATATGGAAATACGATTTTGGCGATAATTGGCGTTTTACCAAAATTCAATCTTGGAAACCTGCGCCAGGGTTAGGGTTTTTCATTTTTCGATATCAGCAGGGTTTTCAACTCTGACAATTCCAGGGATCCGCCAATTGTGAATTCCGACCCGAAACTTCGACCTCGTGTGACCATGATTGGATGGAATGCAGACGACTCTCTCGTCCTCACAGCAGTTTCCAACCACCATGTCAAAGTTTGGAATCCTGAAAATGGTCAACTAGTTCGGATCCTGCGGGACCACACGGACGAAGTATACGTCATTGAGCCACACCCGATTTACCCGCGTGTTGTCTGCACCGCAGGACATGATGGGAAAATATTCGTTTGGGACATTGGCCTTGCGTCCGATCCTGACATCAACGCGGGTCGGAAAGTATTTGAGCACAACAATGATCTCGAAGAAGGGCAAGGTCATGGGCTGGTGTTTGATGTCAAGTGGTCACCAGACGGGCTCTCGTTAGCAGCCACGGACTCCCACGGACACCTCTTGATCTTCACCTGTACCCAAACTGACAAGTTCTCTCGCCTCCCGAAAGAGTTATTCTTCCACACTGACTACCGTCCACTAACGACGGATGCGATCACGAACACGGTTCTGGACGAACAGACTCAAGTCCTCCCTCACTTGATGCCACCGCCATTCCTAGTGAATATGGATGGAGCCCCTTATCCTGCACCACTTCAAAGGCTCGTGCCTGGTAGGGAAAACTGCAAGGAGGAGCAACTCATTCCGAATGTGGCATTTGCACCTGGCGGACAGGCGGAAGTCATCGAAGGACTGCCGGGGCCGATGCCGCACAACGCAAGGTCAAACATTGATGACATGATTGCGCAACTGGCAGCAGAGCAAGGAGTCATTGCAAATGCAAATGAACAGAACGGAGGGGAACGAAGAGAGAACAGTAAGTGGTGAAAATCCAGTCTTTACTTCTAACCTAATCATCATTGGGGTTTATTATGGTTTTTAGCCGAATTTAGCTTCCAGTAATTTTAATTATTCTTTGCTAGCCGATCGCCACCGCCGTGTTGACATTGAAGGTGTCCGTCAATCTCATGGAAACTGGCAAACGGGAGGGTTTTATGAGAATGGGAAGCGACTAATCATCCCTCCACTATCCCCTGCACTCCTTGCCCGCTCTGAAGAGATTCGCTACGGATATGGTCAAGAAGAAGAGGACTTTTACCAAGAACGAAAGACGAAGCGACTCCAGTCTCCAGTTGCAGGGACAAGTGCGGCCCTTTTCTTGTCACCAACGGAGAGCAACTCCAGTGTTGAAATCAAGTCACGAAGATTACGAAGACTCGCAGCGGTACTGACAATATTCAAACTGTCATGCAAATGTTTCCGAGTTCATGAACATGGAACTAACAATGGCACTTGATTTTTAGCAAGCGGCGGAGAGACGACGTCAAGCAGAATTGCAGCGGCAAAATGACGAGGAAGGAATCCCACGGCCAAATCCACCGCAGCAGGAAATCTCTCTCCCCCAAGTGATTCCACGGCGTGAGCAAAGACGTGCAGCAGCAGGAACAGCACGGCGTGGCGGTGGGCCTCGACGTCAAATTCGTTATGCCTTACGCAGAGACAGCGATGGAGAGGTAGGTTCAAGCTTTCGAAACCTTGGATATAATTTATCGTTGATTTTTGTTTTATAGCAAAATGGCCATAGTTCCGCAGCTCAAGCTGATTCTTCCTTCTCAAGTTCTGATGTTTCCGACATGTCCAGTTCCGAGTCGGAGTTTACCGACTCGGATTGGGGTGGAGCTGGTCCATCTGGGTCACCCAGTAAAGGAAACACAACTTCTCCACGGAAAGTTGCAACCCCTGCTGCTGGAGGGACTGAAGGACGAAAGCGAAAAACAAGAAGAACTTCCGGTTCCTCCAAAGAGAATGAAGGAAATCAAAGCGAGAACTCAGATGAGGATTATCAAGACCCACGACCAGGTCCTTCCTCCCAGGTTGCAAAAGCAGTCAAAACTGAACCGAAATCCCGTCCTTGTCGACAGGTGTGAGACGCAATTCGTTGTGTCATGAAAACTTGAAACAAAATATTTGCTTTTTGTGTTATAGCAAAAGAAGATTATTGATGATGAGCAACTTCACAGTGGGATCGCTCCCGATTTCCGTCCTTCAGAATGGTTTGCCACACAGAAACCATGCAAGTTCCCATACTGGCCACAAATTGGAGATGAATTGGTATACTTTCGGTAAGGCCAGAAAATCCCTTCCTCTTCTCTTTTATTTTAGAGAAAATCAAAGACTTGAATTTTGTACTTTCTTCCCGAACAGACAAGGCCATGAGAAGTACATCAACACTATTCAAATGACCGGGACGTACGAGATCCGAAAGAATATTAAAAAATCCCTTCCGTGGTATTCCAATCCCAGTTTGGAGGCACAAGTCTCCTGCCGTGTGATGTCCATCAAGTTTGAAATAAATCCTCCTCGTTTGCTCTGTCTCAAACTGGGCGTAGTCGACTGGGAGTCTGGGGAGTTGACTGGTTCCAATATCAACGTGACTTACCATGATATGGAAGACGTTGTGGACTTTCTCATTCTGAGACAAGTTTACGACAAGTCCATGCGGCACAACTGGAGTGTCAACGATAGGTATTTCAAAGTCAAAAGTGATATCATGAGCGTGTTTAATATTTGGAATATGCTTTTAGATTCCGTTGTATGATTTCCAATGTCTGGTGGCTCGGAACAATTAAATTCTGTTCAACCACATTCTCCCGAGTTCCCAAATTCCAAGTTTCTTCTGTACAAAATCCGGTGGGACAACAACGACGACGAAGTCCTGAGTCCTTGGGACATTGAAGTCATCCCGGATGCTTTTGGTAGATGAAACCCTAGTGTTGAACTTTCTCTCACAAGTTCTATATTCCGAATTGCTTTTCTAGAAATCCCGGACGACTCCAAAGACAACGGGATTATTGCGACTGACGAAGACGTTCGAGCTGGCCTTTATGAAGTGACGCAGAGAGACTGGCCACCTTATGGCCATCAAGAGGCAGAGTGTGATCTCATCTCACGGGACATTGGAACTGTAATGACGCTCAGCATTGCAGAGGCTTTTCTCACCCCAGTGGATTTGAACACATATCCAGAATACACGTACCACATTGCCTACCCTATGGACTTGTCCACAATCAAAGCCAGATTGGACAATCGCTTCTACAGGCGAATTGAAGCTGTCAAGTTTGACATTAAACAAATTGCAGTCAACACGGAGACGTTCAATGTAAGCAGATCAGAAATTGTCAAAAAATCACGAATCATACGGGACCTGTGCCTCCGCATTTGCGAGTAAGTTTTATTAGAAATATATATAAGAAATCTAATTTTCATGATTTCTACTATTGGTTTAACATTGTCAAACTGTTGCAGTAATCCGAATCTGGATGTGAATGCCGAGTACCACACACTCCAAAGACAATTTGTTTGGTTGTCAACGGACATTCACGAAGAAGAGCGGAGGAGAAATGGAAGGCAAAAAGCGAATGCAGCCAAATTGGATGCTGTTCCAGGCTCATCCACAATGACCTCCCGATGTAGCACGAGACTTCGAGAAAGGGTAAAACTGTAACAAAAACACACATTGAACAGCTGAGTTTTAAAGTTTTTCTTCTCTAAAGATTGAAGCTAAACCTAAGAAACGAGGTGGCCGGGGTGGACTAAAGGAAAATGACGAATCTAGTCGTCCTTGGGAAGAACGTTGCAAGGACTTGTTGACTCAGCTGTGGGAACGAAGGGACTCCGCTCCGTTCCGTGAACCCGTTGATCCCGTGGAGTATCCCACTTACTACCAACTGATTGACACACCAATGGATCTCCAGAGTATCAAGGAAGACCTCCTCGGCGGAAACTACGATTCTCCCCTTGTATTTTCAAAGGATATCCAACTCATCTTCTCCAATTCAAAACAGTTCAATACAGACAAGCACTCACCCGTAAGCAATAAATTAATATTTCACTTACTTGGGTGGAATTAAATCGGAAATTAATCTGCAGATTGCTGTGATGACTCTCCGTCTCAAATCCTATTTCGACTGCCTTGTCCGCCCCATACTTGAAGACTGGAGACGAAACAAGAGTCGTCTTTCACGAAGTTCAAAAGGGACTCGAAGTTCCGCTGCCGCTGGCTCACCAAACAAGCCCGGGACTTCCCGTCAAACTCGCCTTGGTGCTCTCATCATCACTCCTCAGTCGCGTCAAGGATGAGCCTTCGTCACCCCGCAAGAACCCAGCGAGGTCAGCTGCCTGTCGGAACCCATACGTTCATAAAGAGGCATCGAGTGGAGAAGAAGATGAACCAATCATGGACTCATCAAGCGAAGAGGAAATTGTAGCTGACGGGGAAAATTACCGTGACACTCGAAAACGGAAGAGACGACGACGAAGTGACAAGCGGAGAAGCGGAGGTCCCAGCACGAGTCAAACCAACACTCCAGCTGGACGGAGTACAAGGAGCTTACGAGGTCGAGGAAGAATTCCTGATTCTCTTCCGGTGCTAAAAATCGAGGTTCCTTCATCTCCCGATGAGGAAGAAGAAGAGGAAGCAGCCACGACTACTGAGGAGGAAGCCAGTGATGGGGAGAGGAAGAGTCGAACCAATGGGAAGAGGGGCCGAACAGCTCCAAAACTGGAGAGAGTTTCCGAGCCCCGTGAAGTCACTGCTGGGAGTAGTTCTGGATTTTTACGCCGAGCTTCCGCTCGTCGTGCTTCGCTTGTTATGAAGCAGCAGAATGGGAATTACAGCAGTAGTGGTGATCCCCAGTCACCTCGGAAAAATCCTCGGAGGTCAGCTGCCAGAAGGAATCCGTACGTGAACAAGCAGCAGTCGGAAGATGAAGAAGCTTCAAATTCATCCAGTGCCGAAGAATTCCAGCCAGCAGAGGAAGTGGAAGTACGGAGAGGAACAAAGCGACGAGTGAGTGAAGCACTGTCCCTGGCATCACGGGCGAGCAGTGCATCTCCACATCGTCGGAGCTGTGAAGAAGCTTCAAATTCATCCAGTGCCGAAGAATTCCAGCCAGCAGAGGAAGTGGAAGTGCGGAGAGGAACAAAGCGACGAGTGAGTGAAGCACTGTCCCTGGCGTCACGGGCGAGCAGTGCATCTCCACATCGTCGGAGCTGCAAACGACGAATCTCAAATGGACAGCGGGTGGGTGGTTCCTCGTCACCAGAGCCAGTGAGGCGTTCCATGAGGATCAAGCCACTCAAGAAGAGGAGGATCTACAGCGACGAGGATGACGACGGTGAGGGATTAAGATTAGGAGAAAAATTGTCTCTAGTATTAAATGGTTTGTTTATTTTCAGAAGACGAAGAGGAGCGTGGACCTACGACAAGGTTCAGAGGTCTAGCCGATTAAAAACTACGGCGAGGATTCAGCGTCCGAAGGTTCCAGCGACTGAGTTGGATTTTCTTAAATGAATTTGTACATGACCAAGAATGTATTCAAGTATTTGTTCAGAGTCTTTACGTCAATTCTGAGTGTATTTAATTTGTGTTTTGCATTTAGCCACAGTTTACATTTTGTATTTTTGGACTGAATACACTTTAAAATGCCACTTTTGACTTTAGAAATGGAAGTGGTTGAGTCATTTCCTGAGTGTGAAGTTGAGGTCACCGTTCTTATCTCACATGAGTCAGGAATTCCAGTGGTGACAGTTCGTCAGAGCAAAGGAAAAGGGAAGGAATGCACTGACAAAAGGAGAAAAAGGGTTGAAATTGGGATAATTGTGTATTTAATCTGGTTGACCTTTGACCGTGATTGTGATTTATTTGCCCAACCCTGCCCTGTGCTTGGTCCAGTCCGATTGACCAGTTGTGGGTGTGTCAGTCACTTTTAGCCCACCCCACTTATACTTCCCTTCTCTCTCTCCTTCATCAATTGACATTCCGTAATTAATTACTAAATTAATTGATCACTGAGCTAACACTTGAACTGAGAAGATGAGCAAGTCCTGTGCCAAGTGCTCCAAAACAGTCTACACTTTGGAAGAACTCAAGTGTCTCGACAAGGTAAAAATTAAGTCTGAAATGTAAACTCATTCAAGCGTTCTAAATGTGACCTTTGTTGACCTAGATTTGGCATAAATCATGTTTCAAATGTACCGAGTGCGGAATGATCCTCAATATGAAGACGTACAAGGGCTTCAACAAGCTCCCTTACTGCGAAGGTAACAATTCACTTTATAGTCGAGAGCGACGGCATTTGGACTTGACCTTTTCCTTTTGTCCTGTTATAGCTCACATTCCCAAGGCCAAGGCGACGACTGTAGCCGACACACCGGAAATGAAACGAATCCAGGAGAATACGAAGATTCAGTCGAATGTAATTGTGATGACCTTGTAATGCTTTTGCATTCGTACTAATTGATGTTTATGTTGTGGTTTGGTAGGCCGTTTACCATGCAGAGTTTGAGAAAACAAAGGGAAAGTTTACTGCAGTTACTGATGACCCTGAACTCCTTCGTTTGAAAGGGAATACGAAGATCATTAGCAATGTGACCTACCATGGTGACCTGGAGAAGAAGGCGGTGATGGAGACAAAGCGGACTTTGGGTGAGGGGGATCAGAACAGCAACGGAGTCCCACCGCCGTCCACGAGTCCTTCGTATATGGATGAAATTGCAAATGTCCCCACGACTCAACGCTACGGCCCACCGCCGACGACAAACTACAACCAACAGCCACCGCCACAGCAGCACCGCCCTGCTCCCAATAATTACCAACAAAGTGCAGTCGGTGATGAGCATCATCGTCATCAGCAACAGGGCTATACAAATGCACCGCCGAGTTACACGGCTCCACCACAGCATCCGCAGCAGCAAGCCCTGGGACAGTCTATGGGGAACAATGTTTCTCCTTACTCAGCACGCTCCGCACCCACTGTCGTTTACTCTTCAGACGGTGGGGCAGCAGGTATTAGGCACAAATGTAATTACAAAGCATCACATAATTTTGTTCTTGAAAATTGCCATTATTTTCGTAGCAAATGCGAGTCCATCCAGGAAGGTTGGTTCGATTGCTGACTATGATCCTGTGAACAATTACTTTGGCTCTCTGGATCCTGCTCGAAGTGGACGTTCTGCTGGCCCTCAGCGTGGGATGATGGGACAACCACGCCCACAGCAACAACAACAACAGCAGAACCATCGTCCACAAATGGTGGATAATCATAATGCCCCACCACCTGCTCATCATCACGGCGTTTGCTACAGAGCTCTGTATGACTACGACGCACAAGATAGGGATGAGGTAAGGGTCAAAGGTCAAAAAACTTGTGCAACTGATGAGGTCATCCTTGGAATTGGAATGGCGTGTGGAGGAGTGGAGTTTTTATTTTAGTTTTTTTTTCAGGTGAGTTTCATTGATGGTGATTTGATCACCAACTGCTCTGGAGTTGACGAGGGATGGATGACTGGAACTGTTCAACGAACTGGTCGTACTGGAATGTTGCCCGCAAACTACGTCACTCCTGCCCCTTAAAGGGCCACAGGCCTCCTCCTTCGTGTGTAAAATTGCCTTTCAATTTTAGTCTTCCACGTTCCAGTCCATTTTAGAGGAGAACGTTTGTTAGAGTCTAACTCAGTCCTGAAAGAAATTGTGGCCAAATTCTTGTCTAAATTAACTTGAGTGTACGAATAATTCCACAATCAAACTATACTTTCCTACTTACATTCTGAACATTTTTAACCAATCACAAAATCCACTCGCTTTCTAAACTTAATTTTTTAAAAGAATGAAGAGGATTTTCCCAGTTTGCATTTAACATAATAATGATATGAGCGTGTGCAATTTGAGTCCCTTAAAAGTGCCTTCCCCTTCAAGTCATCCTCTGTACAGTCTTCCCAATTACACGATGGACTCTGTCTAGAATTTAAAAATCAGTTTTTAGGTTTTTGCAGAGTGTATAATGGCAGCTCCATTCGGTTTGTGAGGGTGAGTGAAATTAATTAAATATTATCCGATTTCTATTACATTAATCCAATTCGAGAGGAGTGAGACTTTGTCAAACGGTTTATTTACAAGGCTCAGAAAAATAGTAGTGTAGAGTAGTCGTCATTGCTTACTTTTACCAATTTAAAATGGGAGATGTTTCTCAATAGTTTCCACCACGGCGTCCGCTGCCACTGCCACGATGCCCGCCACGTCCAGCGTAGGCTCCACCGCTTCCACGGTTGGACTCACCACGCTGTGGGGGAGCGCGATAACTTTGTTGCTCCGATGATCCTGACGGCCCCTTTGTTTTCCGTCCATGTCTTCCCCTCACGACTTCCGTGAACTGCTCTGTTTCCTCTTCTGGAGGTGTTTGGTGAGCAAGACGAAGGTCACGCTCATCTTCAGGCTCAGAGTTCGTGTCCTTGTGATCAGAGTCAGGGTGTGGAGAGTGTTGCTCCTCACGTTCAATCCCTGGACTCGTCTGACTCGGCTCCGGCTCTGCTGGCTCTTCCTCGTCGTAAGCTGGTGCTGTTGGGCGCCGGGGTGGATCCACTTCACGATGAACTCGACGCTCAGCCCAAGCATTTGCAACTGGAACTGGGGGAGGAGACTCGGGTTTGGGTGGGGGAACAGGATCATCACTGAAACCAAAAGAATAATTAAAACCAACTCTGGGTGAACAAGAGAAAGAGAAGAAAAAGAATCCAAATCTACAAGAGAAGAGGTTGAGAAAAGGAAAGGTAAGAAGTTGTTGTGAGTGTAAGCAGGAAGCAGAAGCATGCAGGCGGAGCTGGGGAGAATACCTCGGTTTTACGTTTGTTTTGTTTTCGCTTGGCTTGGGAGCCGTCACTGGGTTGGGTGGTGGGGACACCCTTTCCTGAGCCTCAGGTGACCTCACTGCTTCCGCCTTACTCGGATCCTTCGTCTCGTCATCCGATTTTGGACGCGAAAGGATTCTGGAAGCGGTTAAGGAATTGCACAAGAAGAGCAATGAGAAACAATCAAAATATTCCCAATTAGTCAGACACACGAGTTAATCCATATTTGGTAATTCAGAGGTGAGTGGATGGGGGGATGAATGAATTAACCTCTTACCTCATTCGTCTAGGCTCATTTTGTTCTTCTAGCTTTTTCTCAATTTCCCTTTCACGAGCGGCCGTATCAACGGGTCGAGCACCACCAAAAATGGCCGAAGTTGTTGTGGCTGCGGGGCCACTGGACTCGGTCACAGTACGAGGATTGATTACGAGCTTCTTCCGCTCACGTGGAGGTGAAGGCTTCCGTGGTTCACGGTGCTGCTCTTCCTCGTCTCGATCTCCTCCCCTTGGCTCGGGTGCATGAGCAGGAGGTGGCTGACTGAAAAGAAAAATTAAAAAATGTAAACCTAGAATTTAAGGAGTTGTTTCAAGCTGTAACTTACGTGTAGCGAGGTCGTGAAAATTCGGGACTTTGGTTTCGTGGAGGCTGCCGCGTGCGGGCATCGCTAAAGTCTGGAGATGGAGAGCGATCTCGACTTCCGTAACGTCGATCCTGCATGTCTGGAGGGCCACCGCCACGGGGTCCGAATTGACGATCGTCTGGGCGTTGTGGAGGTTCAGGCCGTGTGACTGGATTGCGACGCCAAGTGCTCGCTTCTTCTCCATCAGAGTCATTCCCTTGAGGCTCATCACGACGACGAAATCTAAAAACGAGTCAGCCGTTAGAAAAGTGTAAAGGTAACCTATGTATTGTTGTTATAAAATCGTCTCACCCTCCACCGCCTCCACCGCCACGACGTCCTCCAAAATCTGAATCATCTCGTCCAAAATTCCTGCCTCCATCCCGATCTCCAAAGTCCCGACGACCTCCAAAGCCACCGCCGCGTTCCCGAAACCCTCCAAAGTCTCCACTGCTTTCAAACTCATTTCTTGATCCAAATCCCCTTCGCCCGAAATCTTCCCGACCACCACCACGTGATGAGCCAAAATCAGAGCGTCCAAAATCAGATGAACCTCCTCCGAAGTTGTCTGGTCGTCCTCCTCTGTAGCTATCAGATCGACCATACCTCTCTGGTTCTGGTCCAAGGTCCGTTTTGGGAGCAGAGCGCCAGTCAGACGGAGTTTCATCCACTCGCCCACCACGCCCACCTTGACCACCAGCCTGCCCTGTGCCTAGACCTAGATTGATCCTTAGTGGTCTTCCATTCATTACTTGTTCGTTCATGCACAGAGCCTGGATAAGGTGCTCTCGTGTCTTGAAGACGACATAGCCAAATCCACGTAGACGATTAGTCTGGTCTCGTGGAAGTCGAAGCTCAACAACGTCCAGTTCGTTGAAGAATGAGTATACATCCCCTTCGTCAATGTCAAATGGGACATTTCCCATGTGAGCAGTAAATGGTGGTACATGTGGGACACTTTCTTCGTCAAAGTCAGGGCCTCTGGCAGACCGGGGAGCTGTCGGCAGGAAAAGAGTGACCTTCTCAGCAGCTACAACATACAAAATAAACAATCATCATCTTTAGAGCCAACCACCACTTTATATTAGCTTACTGCTACTGTAATCATCATCATCGTCCACTTCATCAGCCCATGACTTGACCGCTTTGGGTACACGCACAGCGTTTTGTCCAGCGGAAGTTGGCTCCAGAGCAGCAGCAAACTCCTGGAGTGAAATAGTCTTTCCCTTAGTCTTCTTTGTTTTTTCTGTAAGTAGAGGTCATAATATCAGTAAAGGTCAAGGAACCATGAAAAGTGGAAAAAGGCGTGCCGGATGCCGGCCCCTTGGCACGATGCCTGCACGTGTGACGGTGGTAGTGTGACCTGTAGGTCGTTCCCACCTGTCCTTTGGTGTATGTCAGTTGTAAGGGTACTTACTTGACGACATCCTGAGTCCTTGCTGCTTCTACTTGACCTCTAAAATGACCCTCTTTAGATTTCACACCTTTGGAAGAAAAAAGAAAGTTCCTCCACGTCGTGCTCCACAAAAAAGAAATGGAAACTTCAAATCCCTCCTCGTGAGTAATGCGCCAACCGGTAACTACCACAGTTCAATTAGTAAACTTTAATTAACATAATTTATGTAATCACCAATTAATTACAAAGTGTAATCAATTTCATTCATAAATTGGTCCAATTATGGTAATTTTACAATCAATTCAGTGCAATTTCAGGGTGATTTTATGGTCTGGTTGGCACAGAGTTCCGTCTGCGGAATTCATTGGATTTCTGAAATTCCGCTCAACTCAAAATACCAAAAGGGAAAAGTCTGGGGTGAAAGCAAACAATTTTACATAAATCAATTGACCTTTGAACTCTGAAAAGTTCAACAATGACCTCACTTAGACCGGTCCTTAGACTCACAAAGGTAAGGCAAAGGTTACATTCTACCAAGTAAAATCATACCCCCATAAAGGATCATTTTATTTTTGACGAGGTCAAAGTGCATTATGGATGGTAAACATGGATAATTAATGTTTAATTTTAATTTTTTAGTTTGCTCAAGGACTCAATCGACCTTGCCTTTCGTTTCCATCAACGGTGAAATGTCTCCAAGTTCGAGCAATGTCGATTGTAAGTGAAGTTAAAAAAAATTGAAATGATTGTTGTATATTTTGGCTAATCTTTTGATAATTTTTGCATTGCTTTTAGCAAGCCCCGGTGTCCAAACCAGAGGGAAGAACGAAGGTAAAATACCGAAGATGGTGCAGGAAGGATACGCTGCTGGATATGATTTCATGATGGTGGTTTTTCTGGTGTTTGACCTTTTGATTTATTCTGTAGTGCACGCTGATCCCTGGTGATGGAGTTGGACCTGAGATGATGCAGTCGATGCAGGAAGTTCTTGAGGTTAGACATAGTGGTTAGGAAGTAGAACTTACCAGAATTTGGAATTGTAAACGTTAGGCTGCTGGAGCTCCGGTTGACTTTGAGACGTTCTTCCTGTCGGACATCCAGTACAGCCTGAGTGCAAAACTGGACGATGTGGTCAACTCTATTCTACGGAATGGGATCTGCATGAAGGGAATCCTGGCGAGTCCTGTCACTGGGGATAAAACATCAACGAACTTTCAATTGAGGTCTGAGGTGCTTTAGTGATCTTTAGTTGAATTTTGATTTTCTTTGGTTTGGGTAGATCTCGTCTGGACTTATTTGCAAACGTGGTGAAGATTCAATCTCTTCAGGGCGTTCCTTCACGTCACAAGAACATTGACATCATTGTCATTCGTGAGCAGACGGAAGGAGAGTTTTCGTCCCTTGAGCACGAGACTGTGAAGGGAGTGATTGAGTGCTACAAGATCGTCACTGCAGAAAAGTCCAAGAGGATTGCAAAGTTTGCATTTGACTATGCCACAAAGTTCAACCGGAAGAAGGTCACTGCCGTTCACAAGGCGAATATTATGAAGCTGGGCGATGGTCTTTTCCTTCGATCCTGCGAAGAGGTTGCGAAGCTTTACCCCAAGATCCAGTTCGAGCAGATGATCATTGACAACTGTACCATGCAAATGGTCTCCAACCCTCACCAGTTCGATGTCCTCGTCATGGGGAATTTGTATGGAGCCATCATTGACAACTTGGGTTCAGGTCTCGTGGGAGGCGCTGGAGTGGTGGGCGGAGCTTCGTACTCTCCGGACAGTGTTGTATTCGAACCAGTAAGTTATAAAATACTTTGGTTTTTCAACAATTTTTTTTAACAAGCTGTCTCTTAGGGTGCAAGACACACATATTCTGAAGCTGTAGGGAAGAATTTGGCAAATCCAACTGCAATTTTGATTTGCGCTTCGTCGATGCTTTACCACGTCAACCTCCAGTATCACAGTCGAATGATTTTCAATGCTCTAGCTAAGGTCATCAAGGGAGGAAAGGTAAGATCTGCATCTGGCCTATATTGACTGATCTTGACTTATATTTTCTCAAAATCCTTTTTCCAGCACATGACCAAAGATTTAGGAGGTCAATCTTCAACCAGTGACTTTACGCAAGCAGTTATTCGAAACCTTCACTAATCGCAACTTATAGCCAAATGTTTACCTCTGACCTTCGTCCCTTCAACCTCATGTATTTCTTTAGTAAGTCAATCAAAGGAACCTTACACTGGTGCAATGAATTTAATAACCTCTAAAGCTTTGAATTGCCTTCAAATGTTTAGTTCATTTTTAGAAAATCCCTTACTACAATGCATTTACAATTTAAGTCATAGAGATGCGAGAATCTAGTCTTAATTTACAGAGAATTTATCAACAGTTAACTCACTTATGTCGACGCCACGAGACAATAATAAAAGTGTACCCAAAACTCAAGTCAGGGGGAGGCAACCGTTCTCAGTTGTTTGTCTGTAGCGTCAATTCCTTACATGACAAAGACCCTTTCGGCGTCAGCGTGGGAGTAGATGAGGCCACTCCGGGGACAAATTACCTTGCCTCCGTTCGTCCTTGACATCTCCTCCAGGGATTTGGTTCCATAAACAAAGCCACTAGGCAGGACCATTGGTGGATTGTTCTCATTCAGTGGTTCCCCTGAGATTGCACAGACGAGCTGACTATGAGCACAGTGGGCGTAGGGCAGGACACTGGCTAACGTGGACAGAGGGTCAGAGCAGACAGGGCAGTTGGGATTCTTGGTAGAGGCTCGGTAGCAGTTTGGAGTTTTGAGTGAAGCCAATCCAGCTTGGACCACTGTTCCAAGCACAGAGGTTGGTGAGAGTTGGTAAATTCTGGCGTGGTCGGCCCGGAAGTGGGTCACGAGTTCTTGCCAACGCTCGTCACACAGGAGGTCATAATATGGGTGTATTGGAGCTATGAAACAAATAAAAGATGAGGAATAAGGTTTTTGTACATTTGAAGTTAAAACTTACATGCGCTGGAAGCAATTGGGAATGCAAGTAATCCCATACATTTCTTGACCGCTGTGATGTGATTTGGTTCTTGAGAGTCAGCGAGATATTTCCGAGCGTGTTTGACAGCGTCCAATCGCTTACCCTTCCTAACAAGTTCCACAAACTCCTGAACTCTTACCTCAAGCTCAAGCGTGGAGTGGATTTTACGGAGTTTTGATTTGTTTTCGTAGCACCAAAGAACCATTCGATGTGTCTCGTGTTGCTTCAATGACTCCTCAACTTCCTTCGCCGCACCAAATACCTAATAACAAAATTCATTCCACAAAAATTAATTCCCTTAAAATAAAATGACAAACTAAATAAAACCGTAAAAAATTCCAATTCCAGTAATTTTTCTTACTTCAACGTTCGTCAGATCCCGGATGTTGAGAGTTTCAGCCAGTAGATTGGCAGTGTCGTACATTCCTTCACGGAGCAAATGGTCAACAAGCATTCGATTCAACCTGGACTTTTTCCACTGGGCGCTGATATTGTCGACTTGCTCTTCAGGAACTGCTGACACTGTCCCGTCTTCTCCTTCAACCACCTCAGCCTTCGGGGTTTTGAAGCACTTCAAGTGCTGCACACGCTTCCGTACCATTTCAGCCGCTTCCAGCTCCTCACCGACACTCTCATCAGCCTAAATCATAATCAATTGAATTAGTATTCCCAAAATTATCTCTTAACTTTGTTTACCTTTCGCTTCAAAGTCTGCAAGCGATCTACCAACGCCCCCAGCAGTTTCGAAACTTCTCTGCCGTTGATGCTGGTCGTAGTCCTTTGCTTCTTTTGTTTCTCAGAAACATCGTCAGTGATGCTATTGCTATTGCTGTCACTTGACTCCTCATTCACTTCTTCACACTTGACCTCAACCTCTGCGGGTATTTGCATATCCTCCAGGTGCTCCTCATCCCCATCCACTGATGAGGATCCACCAGCTACCGCCAGGTCAAATGGGATTTGGGAACTGCATAAGAGCTTTTCAATTTCAATCCCAGTTTGAGCGACATGAGCTGCTTCTCGGTCAATCACTTTCTGCGTAGCTCGGAACCGTTTGTTCAGTACTTCATAAGGGACCTACATAAACACAGATTTCAAGATTGTTCCAAATCAGCTGTTCCGTGTCAATGACCTCTACCTTTAGAGTTGAATGTTCCAAGCACTTCACATCGTCCAGTTCCATAATGACCTGTGTGTCCTAGAAAAGGTCAAATCTTCACTGTACTGTAATTACGCAGAGTAATTAGAAAAGATTAAAATCAACACTGATCTCCCTCAGCTGTCCCCTGTCCCTTTCACATTTGCGTTGAGAAGAGATAAAAGAGAATTGCGTTTTTTGCCACGAGCAGAAGAAGAGTAGAGCATAAATTGTCAATTATGGATAACAAATTGGGTAATTTGTAGCTCCTTGACCTCTGACAAGTGTCCAGTCAAGTGCGTGTCAACGGTGATTAGGATGACCTTGGGAATTTACAGCAGGACACGAAGGCACTCTATCTAAACTAAACCCCATTTAGTTTCTCAGTTTAGTTCCCAAGAAATGTCAACGGCGTTTCTGCTCTGCAGAAACACAAGGAAGGTTGGACATGTTTCAGCAGTGACAAGGTAGGAAGTAATCCCTGTCACTTTGTCAAATTAATCAGTGTTCTAAACAACCATTTGTTGTAGGTCTTTGATTAAACCTCATCGTCAGTATTCCTGGGCCAGTATTCATCTCCTAGATAAACACACCTGCTGTGATAGAAATGTCAACAAGGATAAGATAAAAAATATACATATTCCAACCCTCAGGCCAGGACAATGCAGAACCTTTTGCAGCGATCATGGCACAAACCAACGCTTCAGCGCCGGAGATGATGACAAGAAGTATCGGTTCGGCCGTGCTGGCGTCTTCCTCCTACTGGGCCTTGGTGGAATCGCAGCCTGGAAATGGATTAATGACAGCAGGAATCAAATACTTGGTAAAAAAAGACATGGCGGTGTTGTTCGGAGCTAAAATGATTTTGATTTGTTCCTTTTCAGCGCTGTCAATACAGGCTAAGAATTCATCGGAAGAGGTGCTGCCGAAGCTTCCTACCTACAAAGCAGCGACAGTTGCTGAACACTATGATGCTGAACGAAGGGTGTGGGTGACGTTCCATCGAGGAGTTTACGACGTTACTGAATTCATAGCAAAACATCCTGGAGGCGACAGGATTTTGATGGCTGCAGGCGGGTCTTTGGAGCCATTTTGGGAACTGTATCCAATGTACTGTATCCAACAACAAAATCCAATGACTGAGTTAAGATAGTTTATTTAAAACTATTCTCGGATTCTGTAATTTTAGCCATCAACGACCAGATGTATTCGAAATCCTGGAGCGACATAGAATAGGTTAGTTGAAGTAAGGGCACCACAACGATAGTAATCGCCGAGGGTTTTCAGTTTAGTACAAGCTCGGATAAAACTTTCATTGCAGGTAATCTCGCAGCGGAGGATGAAGTCAAGTTGGATTCGGTGGACAAAGGACACTTTCAGAATGAACCAAAGCGGCATCCAGCATTTCACATCCGCGCAGCCAAACCTTTTAACGGTGAAACACCGCCGCAATTACTCTCCCATAAATTCTTGACGCCAAAGTAAGGAAAAATTGACGTTAAAATCATAGGCTAATTAGAAGTATTTGTTTTACAGTGACCTTTTCTACATTCGGAATCACTTGCCAGTTCCAAATGTGGATGTGGATTCTTATTCCCTGGATGTTGAAGGGATCAACCTCCCTTGCAAAACATTTACTTTGGCCGAACTTCGAAAGTTCCCTAGCCATTCTATCGCTGCAACCATCCAATGTGGAGGGAATCGTCGATCCGAGATGGGTATTGTGAAACCAGTGGCTGGACTGAGTTGGACTGGAGGTGCAATTGGGAACGCCAAGTGGACAGGAGTTAGGCTTAAGGATGTGCTGGAAGCAGCTGGATTTAACCCTAGAAACTATACGAATCCTCACCTACTTCATATCCAGTTTGAAGGGATGGACAGTGATCAATCGGGCGAGTGCTATGGATCCTCAATCCCATTTTCATACATGCTTGATGACAATTTTCAGCCAGTTTTGGCCTTCCAAATGAACGAGCGTGAACTCCCTTTGGACCATGGTTATCCTGTTAGACTAATCTTGCCAGGGATCGTCGGTGCTCGGAGTGTGAAATGGCTAAGTAAAACCAAATGTCACCGAAGTGTCCCGAAACTTGCTAACACGTTTCTTCTTTTCATAGAACGGATCGTGATTAGTGATGCCGAGAGTCAATCCCCGTGGCAGCAGCGTGACTACAAAGTGTTCAACCCCCAGGTTACAATGGACACTGTTGATTTTTCATCTGCTCCTGCCATTCAAGACACACCTGTGACCTCATACATTTGTTCCCACCAATCAGGAGACTCGGTCCGCCCGGGTCCAATAATTTTTGAAGGCTACGCATTCTCAGGCGGTGGACGACACATTGTCCGAGTTGAAATCTCAATTGACCAGGGAAAGACTTGGGAAATCACGAGCTTAGTCTCCGACGAGGCAGTAAGTGCTTCCAAATATTTTTCGTCCGTGGATGCAGCAGCTTCATTCTGATTTGCAGGTTAAACAAAACACGAGGAACTGGGCTTGGTCACTCTGGAGCGCTAAAGTTGACCTCAGCGGAAAGTCAGGGGAGGTGGAAGTGTGGGTGAAGGCCGTCGACTCTGGTTACAACCAACAGTCTGAGGATTTCACATCCATTTACAACTACAGGGGTCTCCTGTCCAATGCATTCCACAAAGTCAATCTAAATGTAAACTGAGGCTTATTATCTTCATCCAATCTTAAATATTAAATGCAAAGGATTATAACTTCATACGATAGAGGTCAATGAACTCAAGGAGGAAAATGGTCTTAGGTTAAGGTCCCTAAAGCAACGGTTGCAAGCGTAGTTTGAAGACGTTGCACCCAGGCAGTAAATCAGAATATGTAATCCTAAAAGGGCTACAATTTCGTTCTGGTTGACTGGAACACTTGTTCGGTCACTTGTTCTCCTCATACAGATTCAACGCGTACCTTCCAAAATGGCTCGCTTCAGTCTCTGCTCAGTCTCATTCACTTCCAACAACATCAAGTCTATGAAGTGTCTTCGTAATGACCGCACTGTCAACCTTCTTCCGCTCATGCTTGCCTTCCTAGTTTCTCTCAAAGGTTACAGCGCAGCGGGGGATGGGACATATCTGGACCCCTGCGTCACGGACGACGACTGTAACATGAATAAGAAGTTAATCTGCAGGACTAACAAAATAAGCGAATGCAAATGTCCTGATGATTACGAGTGGGCCGACGGTACACGAGAATGCAGAGAAAAGCCTAGACAGAGACCTTTCCCACATGGAGCCAAATGCACTGAAGACGCAGAATGTCAACCTCCACCCACGAACGTGTGCAGCAAGGAGTCAATGTCTCACATCTGCATCGATAAAACCCGGAAGAATCCAGGAGAACCATGTGTAGCAGCAGAGGAATGCCTCAGTGGTTCATGCAAGGAGCGGAAGTGCGAGGGATTGGCAACGGAAGGCTCCAACTGCAGCTCAAATGCCAACTGCAAATCGCAGTACTGTGACGAGGCTAAGCGCACCTGTGTAAAGAAATCTGGGACTTCAGAACCCTGTTTCAACCATGAGGAATGCGTGTCAATGCTCTGTGTCAGAGGAGCGTGCAAAGGAAAAGCCGAATCCCTTGGAATTTCTCAATTTGGTCAGTCGTGGACGCTTCTTTTGGTCATTGGAGTCAGTGCCGTGCTCCTTCTCAACTGAAACACCGTTGGTACTCGCAGCATAACATCGCATGTCCCTCTAAATTATCCAAGAATAAAACGATTCTCAACACTTTGGCAAATTGAATTCAACAATAATTGATGTTGGATGTGGTTAGCAACTGTGCCTGAATATGAACGATCAAGGTCTCGTTGTGATCTTATAAACTGTGTTTTCGTTCATGGGTTGGGCTTATGACGATTTTGACCTCGTCTTGACCTTGTTCTGTCGGCGCAGGGCGTGCAGGTTTGGGAAGCTAACAGTTAACTAACTGCTAACCATTCTTTCCCGCAGTGGGCCATCTTGCAAGAATTCAATTGCTGGAGCTCTATATGCCATCAATAAACGTTTCAAGTCTCTCAGTCGTCTTTGCCTCGCTAAATATCGAAGTTAGGAAAATGTGTAGATCCTGAATCACTTCATCCTATAGTCCAAATGTCAAGATTTCGACGAAACTGGGGCAACGGTTGAAACGTTAGCTGATTGTTGTTTGATTTATTCGTTCGGCTGAATTTTCGGCTGTTTCGGCTTCATCAGCCTCTAATCGTCACTGCGGGTTGGATACAATTTTCTGTCATTTCCTGTGATTTGTGCTGACCATCTAAACGGTAAGTAAATGACGACCTTGTCTAAAGCGTTGACCTCCTCCGCCGAGTCTAATATCACCTT